>CAKAOI010050338.1:0-70179 GCA_916701655.1 Sebastiscus albofasciatus
AATTGTACATAATATAGTCTTAGGCTGACCAAGAAGGTTGCAAGCTTGATTCCTGACAACAGCGGCTGAGTTTATTCCAGTCATCTGCTGCTGCCAGTTCCACTGATGTGCCTTTGAGTAACCTCACAATGAACGAGAAGCCTTCCTTTGCAAAAATACAATTTTCACATGCACTGTGGTTTGTAAAGGTGCACTTTGCAGAGGACAACAGTTCTGTCACTGTATCATATGCACATTGGTGCCACACATTAGTAGTTCCATTAAGATACCACGGCAGTTCACAGGTAAGTCCACCAGTAAGTATGAAAAGTCTGTTTTGGCAGATAAAATTATACGGCATCTAAATATCATAATGTCATGTCTGTGGTATTTTCCTCAGTCTCCAATCAAATTTGGTTCCACCAAAGACAAGTGTAAAGACAAAAAGAAGAAACCTGTACCAGAGCTAGTCCAGGACACCCCCACCAGAAGAACTCTTGGCTCTGTCCACGTCCCCCTGCAAAGCCTGGTCAGAGGAGGTCAAAAGGTCGACGTCCTCTGTGAACTTGGGGCTCTGCACGCTGAATCTGAGGTGGAAGCTACACAAACACTTGAAAAAGCAAATTTACATGCAACCAGGGCATTGCTGAGATAGCACAATCTGTATCTCTGTAATTTCATAGGAACTATTATTATTACTATTATTACTAGGAGACAAAATCAAATTGGGAAACACTGAGACAGGATTTATAATATTTAAAAGATAGATATTGATCATAAAAGGAACAGAAAACAGGATTATAAATGATCAAACTGACATGGGGATTTATTTTATGTGGGATTTGTTTTTCACTCATCTTTAGGATCTGGGAAAGAAAATCAAAGAAGACAAGAAGATGGACAAGGAATCAAAGCAGAGAGCAGGCAGTGGTACTAAACAGAAGAATACAGCAGCTCTAAAAGGTGATTCATCTGAATTACAGATCACTTTTCCAAAACTACAACTGGGTTCAGAGAATAACCTTAAAATGGTTTCGACATAAGTAAATACTGTAAAATGTCTCTAGAATAGCCTATATACACTGAACAAAGATATGACACGAGTTGAAATAAAAGATCTAAGACTTTTCCTGTGCACATAAACGACTCAAAAAAGAAATTTTGTGCACAAATTTGTTAAAATCTTTGCTAAGATAATCCCTCCACCTGACAGATATGTCTTGGGTCACAGTCATTCCAGTGAGCCAGCATGCACAATACTACAGGGCCATAATTAATGTTATTAATCACACCTGTGTTTACCCTGTAATGACATGTCAATATGGCTGTAAATTTAATGTTTATTTCACAACCATAAGCCATCTCAAATGTAATTTCTGAAAATTAGGCAGTAAATCCTATCAGCCTCACAACTTCCCCTCTCCTCCCTTGTTCTTTGGGGAATCTATGACCAAAAGAAATGCATAGAATAGCCATATTCATGTGAAATCCATACTTCAGTGCCTAATAAATGTCTTTTTCAAGATAAAAGTGCACTTTTTTGAGTGCCCTTTTATTGTGACCAGCCCAAGGCACACCTGTGCGATAATGATGCTGTTCATTCAGCATCTTGATACGCCACACCTGTCAGGTGGACGGATTATCTTGGCAAAAGAGACACAGATTTAAACAAAGTGCTGCACAACATTTGCGAGAAATAAGTCTTGCATAGAAAATTGTTTTATTTCAACTCATGAGGTGTTGCGTTTCCATTCTTGTTCTGTGTGTTATACGTGGTTTATATCTCATATTATTGAAGAAAGTGAGTGGCATTTTAAGAAGTATTTGGCATCCAATGTAAAGGAAAAATTAAAAGGGGTGTGCTTTGATTTATCGGTCAGAAAACTCTTGTTTTCAGTCTGATTAAAATCATGAATCCTGTTTGATATCGTCCTCTGTAGGCAAAGGGAAGGGAAGGAAAGACGACTCTGTGTCCGTCCAACTGGAACCGGTGACTGTGGAGTTGAGTGTGGAGCTGGAGAAATGGCAGTCTGCATCTGAAGCTCATCAACTCCTGCTCCCACACCAAAACTCCTTAAGTAAACAGCCTGTTTTAGTCTTAAAGCAAGATTAGCAGCTACACCAGGTTTACTTACTGTACGTTATGGGACCATATCCCTCCATACTAGTCCTAGTCAGGTTAGTTTTCAGGTTTAGCTTCATCTCAGGTTTAACAAGTGTTACAATCTACCCACAAACCATTCTTCCCTGCATTCCCTCATTACTACTGATGGTGAATATACTGTAGCACCGAGTTGAATAGCTGATATTTGTTTCCACCATGTCACCAGTACAAACCCAGCAGCACAGTCCAACACCGGACAACTTTAATTTCTAAATTCAAATAGTCTTGCTAAAAATATATTACCTGGCTTGAAACCTCAAAGTTATTTAATGTTATGGTGCATGCTACATATGTATCCTGCACATATGATAGAGAGAAATTTACTCATGGGACTAAACCCAACTCAAGATGATGTGATTATAAGGGGAACACTGCAACAAGCTGAACAGACATAGAGGTCTACGTGCTGTCAAACTTTCCTTGATAGCATCTTTTATGACTGTGTGCAGTCTTTAACAGAGACTGTGCAGAGTGCTTTCAATTGAACAATCAATACAGAAATGTTTGATTTTAATTTATACATAAATTTCATTTATTTTTCATACAGATATTCAAAACATTTGAAGTATTTATCTTTTAATTGCAAAGAAACCTTTTGGAAAAAAGGCTGTTTCACTGGAACTGAGGGGTTACAGTAAGCGTGAAGTGCTTTAAGTTTCACTGCTTCTTTTTTTAACAATCATCCATCAGTTCCTTCATGAAGACCATAAAAAACGCTCCTATTAAAGCCAAACAGCACTGGGTTTCACTGCTCCACTCCAGGCAAGAGTGAGAAAATCTCTCCCCGGTGATTACCCTTCACAAAATTACACACATACTATCAAACCTTTAAAGAGTACATAGTATTTCCAGGCATAAAAAAATAAACTATAGCTCACCAATTTTTTTGCGCAAACTGATATTTTTTTCAATAAAGTAATTTACAGTTTCAAATAGACACCTTTCTTGACACTATATTATCTTTGTAACTCCCCAACAAGCTGTGCAAACAATGTTAGGATATTGATAAATTAAATGATCTGAAGAAGATCATCACTTCTCCCACAACGATACATCCACCGACAGTATATCTCCTCACTCACACAAACCCAGGACACCGAACATTTTTGCTCCAAAGTCTTTTACAATTACAAACACAAATTGTCAACTGCTGTATATTGTTTTTCTGGATGTCTTTTTGTCTGAAGAGATTCTCAGGAGATCACTCTCCCATAAGAGCGCTTAAGGACTGGCATGGACAATAAAGAGGCTTGGCAAAAACAAGCGCACGAAATGCACACATACAAACCAAAATCCCAAAAGCACAGCGTAATCTAACATAATGTGCAAATATACTGATTGTGCGAACGAGGGTGGAAAAAGGCTTAAAAGGTCTGGTCATCGTTACAGGATTCGGTCCAGTGGCCAAAGACCTCACAGATGTCGCAGTAGGGCCGCTCGTCGCCCTTACTGCCGTGGTAGGTGGTGTGTTGAGGGGAGTCGGGCATCTGCATTTGTGTGGGACAGTCCTCGGTGTCGTGGAGGTCGAAGCAGTCGCAGATGTCACAGAACAGCCTTGGGGGAAGCTTCTTCTTCGCGGGTTCCTTGTCATGGCTGCAGAGAAAGAGAAAGCAGCTCTGTGTGTGTAACTAAAGAAATGGAGTTGTACTGCCACACAGTTGGTGTTATTTTAAGTCTTAAAGGGGACATATCATATCCCTTTTTCAATGCTTGTGCTCGTACATTTGGATATCTGCAGTGACTACCAAACCACAAACTGTGAGATAAGATAACCCGGCCAGCTTTTTGTGGGCAGCCTAGATCAGAAAACATGCGATTCAACCAGTCAATCAGATGTAGCTCCCCTTCCTATGTCTAATGCAGGCTTATTAGAATTTACCACCCACAGCTTGGCCCAATCCCCCCCCTAAAGCCTCAACTGATGTCTTCTGGTAAATGGTTGAGTGTGAGAGGCTGCAAGGACTTGAGATGGTGTCAATACAAATGAAACAACACTGCGGCGACATATCACGATACCATGACGATGCCAATTGGGGTTTTTATTTCACGTTTTTTACTGCCTGATTTCATGTTTTTGTTTTTTGGGTACCGTCTTAAATCCATAATGTTAATGTTTCTCTATATATTTTTTTTACGCCCCTGGTAACCCCGTGTTTCATGTCACAAAGCTATGAATTGTGGGTAATTTTCTGTCTGCAGAAATGCGGGCTTACGGAAAGTGTTGGCTAGGGCTGAAAATGTCAGCGAGAGAGCCCTTGAGTAATTCACGATCTGACAGTGAACAGCCCTAAACCCTCACAGACTTTTTACTTAGGCGATAAAATGGACAGAGGGTGAATACAGGTATATTCAGACAGAGAGTATGAGAAAAATAATGTGTTTTGAACATTAAAGCATGTAAACATGCTCTGATAGAAACCCAAAATACAAGTATGAACCAGAAAATGAGCATGATATGTCCCCTTTAATGAGTTTGCCATGAATGGGACTTACCTATCATGGTTATCCAGCTGACTTGGATTATTCCCATTGAGAGCAGCAGCTGCCATTGTCTCCAATTTGCCCTTGAGTTCCTCATTCTTCCTCTGGAGGTCGACGATGACTGAATTCAGGAACTCAATCTGTAAAGGAGAAGCACAACAGTAGCATCAGTGCCGCTGCTGCTGGTGAATGATCGTCTATTATCCAATACAATATGCATTTTAAAAATTGATATTAGAGTTTCCCTGTGATATTAATTCATTGTATTATATGCCAAGACTTTGCCTCAATCCTGTGACAAAACTAGTATAGATAATAGTAACTGTGCCCCGTCATATCCCGCCAAATAATAAATATAATCTTGACTATGATGGTGATTTGTCACGGTGAGTTGTCTGCCAAAGAAAACTCCAAGCTTGGAATGAGTCAAGAGGAGAGAGAGAGTTATGAGTGTCTTGCTGAGTAAAAGTCATCCTTAACAGATCTGATCTGCTAAGCATATATGATAACTCTAATTTCTTCTAAGAATTTCAGCAGAGAGCTTATTGAATGCAAAAAAAAAAAAAAAAAATCAAGCTTGAGTTGTCTTTGGAAGATAGTTTGTAGTTTTGACACCAACTATAATGTGATCCACCGGACGAAACATAAGAGTGACAGTGACAGACAAACATGCACAAGTGAAGCTGATGAAAAACATTAACAAACCGCTGCCTGATGGTGGTGTAGCATTGCCAACATCATAGACAGGGCAGAGGAGAGGAGTTGGAGATAAAGAAAGAGAAGGAGAGAGAGAGAATAAAAAAAAAATTGAGAATCAAATTAGGACCCATCTACTGCCAGACAACACATTCAAGTCAGCACTGACACAGATAATACAGTATAACATTTTAGAGTAAACAGAGGCCGGAAATGAGAAGTAAGTGAAGGTTCTGAGCCTGATGACACACGCCATCATCACAGCACTGTGGGTGAAACGCTCCAATATAACGGTGATACCAATTCATGAGTCTATCACCGCTGCGAGAGCTGAGATGATGTCCTAAATTTCAAATAAATTTAGACCTATTTCACCTCTGTAAAACATTATACTGTAACTGCTACATGAGTAAACAATAATCTATAAAATTCAGAGTCTACTGCTACATCAGAAGTAGTATTAGTTAGTAAATTTCTGAGTAAGCAGTCATTTCACAAATAGCATTTAGTAAGACTGTTTCCGTACGACTGCCCAAAATATGATGAAAATGTAAATGAGACGTTGTCAAACCAGAAAATTCTATGGGCCAGGGTAGGGAAGCATCTTCACATTGAATGTATGAATGGCAAAAAATCCTAAATGTATCCAGGCCTATGATTGGTGTTATTCAGGATGAGAGGAAAGATATACACACCTGACTCTCTGCAGTCTCCTTATCCTCTCTTAGTTGGTCCAAAACTGTATCACCTGGAAACAATAACAGATTAAATGAAATGCAGGAGTAGACTGGGTCACCTCACAGAGAACTGACCTTAGTGCTACCAGAAATATTAGCTGTGGTCTTGAGTTAAGCCCACTGTTACCTGAGGACTCGTTGATGGTGTTGGGCCCTGCAGCCAGGTCCCTCTCCAGTCTCTGAACACGGTCCTGTAGATTAGCCTTATCCCGCTCCAAGGCCTGAATTGTAACCTGCTGTGTCTTAACTGAGGCACTTTCCCCACGCAGTCCAACCAGCTGTGAAGAAAACAATCCATCCGATGCAATATCAAAAAATGTGTTACGTTTCTTGGACAAAATATTAGGCTTTGCTCTAAAAACATTATGTTATGACAACAAGTGTAGTCACTCTCTGAATGACAGTTTATTAACAGTAATACAAGCTCAAATTCATGTGAGTAGAGTGGAGAATTGAGAATTTCTGTTCCTCGTTCGTGGAGCCGTTTGTTCCCTACGCGCTCAACTCAGATTTTACCCCTGCTCCAAAAAAGCTGTGTATTATTTTAGGGCCGTCGGCAAACGAATGTCATTTATTTTTATATCGAAGCTTCTATTGAGGTTTTTGGATGAAGCGTCGAATGTCTGTTGTCATATTTTATGAGGTGATCACCCTAAAGAAAAAAAAAAAAAAACCTCAAACAAAATTCTCAATTTCAATTAAGTGATTCATTGGAATTAATAAGCTTAATAAACTTTTTTAATAAAATTAACTTTCTTTAATGAATGAAACTGGTCAGTTTAGTTTCATTGCTGCTAGCTCTTAATAGCCTACAGGTGTGTTCTTTGTGTACAGAGAGCAAACAGTGAAAATGTTGTTTTTGAAAGGCTAAACACCAACAAAAATAGGTTGAAGCCGAATATTACGTTAGATAAAAACATGTTGTGAATTTTGGAAACTACATGTTTCAATAAATGTTGACTTTATGTGGACTTTACAACGCTCTGGAGTTATTGGAAATGTTTGAATTTCACAAAACAATCCCACGCAGCCACCATGCACAATACACAGTTTACATATATTCAGGGGTCGGGCTTGCTCGGGCATGCTCTGAACTCATGGTGTGAGCGATACCACAGTGAAATTGGAGCGGGAAATAAGGCGACGCTACAACCGCTCCCACGCTCATATGCACTGGTACACAGACCTCACATGTTTAAGTTCAAAACCACTTTCAAGAGAATGAAAGCATAACGGATGTTTTGGCCTGCAAGAAGAAATGTGTCACTAGGTTTGCACCAGCAACCGGGCTCTGTTCCCCACAATCTTCAAAGTTGCCATTTCACGTTAGCTACGTTAGCATGCTCAAAATGAAAGCGGGACATAATTTGTGACCTAGAAGTGACATCCTGTTAGAATTTCAGAAACACAATCAACCCTGGTTCAACCCTGGGTGAGTCCTCGGTGTGAAAGGGGTATTTGATATGTGCCAACTGTCGAAAGGAAATTACGCTAAAAGTTACATATGGGCTTTAACAGGGATGTGCTGTCAAATCTCAACTTGCTTGAATTCACTTTGTGCTACCTCAACAGTTCTGTCAATAAACTGCCATACCTGCTGACAATAAGAGTTCATTAGATTCTCACCTCGCTCCTCAGGTTTTCCACCTGCTGGTCCTTTTCTGAAATTAAGGCACTGTTTTTATGGATGGACTGTTGGAGGGCGGCCTTCTCCTTTTCAAACTGCTCCTTCAAGGTGCTTTCCCTGTCAAATACACAATACCAATTAAATCCGAGAGGTACAGAACACAATCACTCTATACAGAGGAAAAACTGGCCCCAATTTAACTGTTGCAGATTTCCAACTTTGGAATTCAAACTAATTTTTCGGCCACTACAGACATTTCACAAATTGGAGGAGACATACAGAAAAATAAGAGCCATTTTCAAAACATTTGGTATACTTGTTAAAATGGTAACACTGCAAATAAAGAAAATATAAAAAAAACTTATAGTACAGTCAGCATATTGAAAATTGAAATAAAGTGGGAGATTCAGAGGACGAAAAAACAAACATGCAAAATCAGTAGTGAAAGCACATATGAAAATGTTAAGCAGGTGAGATGGGGCTGTAGATTAAATTACTTTTTGTGTATTGTGCTTTGCCTTAAGGAAAGGTCACATTACACTACAAATATTTGCTCCGTTTCCGGTTCACTTCTACTGGAGCCTGTATGACAGACGATTTTCAAGCATGCATTTCCTGTTTTGATGCATTTGCCAGCCGGCTCTGCCAAATTTGCAGGTCATCTTTAACCAAGCAGATGATTCATTAGCTGCATCAGAAACGTGACATCACATCCTCTGGAAATTTCATTGAACGGAAACTCTCTGCGACTGTGTCTTGATTGTTCCTAAGTATCTGCCTACATATATGTGATTAACATATTTGTACAATTACATGATGATGACCGACATCAGATAGTACCAAAGGCGTGAAGTACCTGAAGGCATTATTTGGCAGGCTTCGAAGAAAAAGAACAGCATGACGTACCATTTGCTTCATTACAAATGCACTTCATATTAGCAAGTGTCAAGCAGGTAAAAGCATTTGTGTTTATTTAGACAACAGGCAAGTTGTGGTGAGAAACTGCCCAAATCACAAAATTATACATTCTCTTACCTTTGCTTCAACTGCTTTTTGAGTTTTGAGTGCTCATCCTTGAGCTAAGAAAAAAGAAACATAGTTGAAATCCAATCATGGTCAGCAGATCAATATCTGAAACACAACATGTTCTGATGCTTGTAGGTTTATGTGTGATTTTTAATAATATAGATAGATAGTGTTGCACCTTCACAAGATCACTCTGGCCTTTGTGACCGTTATCAAGCTCCTGAGTCAGCTTGTTGTTCTCATCTTGCAGCTTCTGCAGGGACTGCGTCTTCACAGTAACGGCTTCTTTAAGCTCCTCACTGAAGAAATACAAATATTAAAATCCAACAAATTCTGACAACCCGTGTAAGACATATTGGTTTGTGGAAACTCCCTCTCCCATGTCTCTTGTTTTACCGTAACCCACCAATTATATCATATTATTCATATTTAAATCTGACAGATGAATGACGGATATACTCACATTTCCTGGCACATACTCTCAGTCCTCTGAGTTTCTATGCTGAGCTGCTCTTTGGATACATTCAGATCTTCTTGGTACTTGGAATTATGTTTCTTCAATGTTTTCAGCTAAAACAATAATGACACATTTATTTATTTGCTGAAATTACAGCTACAAGACACACACACACACCAAAGATTTTACTAAATTCCATTTCTCTCACATATATAAGAGCCACTTCACCACTGAAAGCTAACATTAGCATCTCTTACCTGTGTCTCCATCTTCTGCTTGGAGCTCCGGAGCTCTTCCAGCAAAGATTGGGCTTCGTTCTTCTCCTGCAGCAATCTGGCTTTGTCTGTTGTCAGCTGTTCCAGAGCCTCAGTGGTCTTGCCAGAGGCCTCTGTAGCCTAAACGGTGAATGAGCAGGATAATTGCTAAGAACAGTTCAAATTAAGAGCAGCAAATGGTTGGTTGACATAAACACCTAATTACCAATCCGAATAAGAAATGTGCAGGTCATTTGATGAAGCTATTCATGATGCATCATTTGACCTCACCTAATGATTTTAATATTATTTAATAAATTAATTGCATGCTTAATGTGTTATCCATCTTAATTACTGATTTAGAATCAGTTATTCAAATCTCAGTTCATTGCAATTTCAAGTACATTTTGGTTGAGAATTAACAACATAAATATTACATTACGGAAGAAAGTAATTAGTATATACTCTAAAATACAACCTGTGGCCTCAGAACGGATACTGACAACCCGGTAACTTGTGTAACGAGCCAGATAAGAAAAAAACTGTTTACGCGGTCGTCCTATAAAGTAAGTTGTTCTTCTGTAACCCCTGAAAGCTGCTTTACTGTATGTCATCATATTTCATTATTTATGTCTATACTATTTTTTGAAGTGTAATTCTGACCAGAGAGACTTTGCAAGCCCAAAAACTAAAGAATTTGACTAAATGACATTGTAAAGCAGATTATTGGGGCTATTATAATTTCTAATATGTTTGGAAATCTATTAGTAAGTAAGTCTAAGATCACCTTAGACCTACATAGTCAAGTAAACCGGAAGGATTTTGCCTTATGTTAGATCACGTTATAAGCCCACAGGAAAAGGCCGGGAGCTAAGGGTCATTTACAGCAGTTAGTAAATGGAAGATGAAAGTTAGACACGAAAATAAAAGGATAGAGGGAAGGGAGACAAATCAGCAAGCATGCAGTGAGAAGGTGACATAGCCCCAGCCACTCTACGGTATGTGTGTCAGTGATTACTACTGGAGGAGGAATACCTCAAGCTGCTTAGAAATGGCATTTTTTAGTTGGGACTCCAGCTGCCTGACTTGCTGGATGGCTTCATCTCTCTCCACCTGCAGGGCATCCTTCTGAGCCGTCAGATTAGAAATGCTGGAGGAAATCTCTTCTTTCACAACGGCAGACGCCGACACCTCCGCGACGGCATTCTTGCATTGCTTTTCCAAAAGTTCTTTATCGGTTTGTAGGCCCTTGACATCAACCTCTAGTTGTTTCTGGCTAGCGCGCAACTTCTCTATCTCTCCAAGGAGTCCAGACCGTTCTCCGAGCCAATTTGCTTGGCTTGTGTGGAGAGAAGAAAGGTTCTGCTCCAGTTTACACTGTCCAGCTAAAAGGTCTTCCTTCTCTGTGGTCAGGGAGGTCATCTGTTTGCCTATATCCTCAAGCTTAGATAAAAGCTGTCCTTTATCTTCTGCCAACTGACTAGTTTCTTGCTCTCGCTGCTTCAATTGCGTTTTCAGAGCCTCCATATCCATCATAAAAGACTTCTTTTGCTCATCAGCATTCTTAATGTTAGATGAAATCTCGCTATTTTCTTGTGTAACTTTGGACAATGTTTTCTGCAGCTCCTCAATTTGTTTTGAGAGACCATCTTTATCAGAAATCGCTTTATTCCGTTCACTGGACTCGGCCTGTAGCTGGCTCTCAAGAAGCTGCTTGGCCCCCAACATTGATTCAGTCTGACATTTTAACTCCTGGAACTCCTGAAGCAGAACCTGCTTCTCTTTCTGCAAGGACTGCACTTTGCTGTCAGCGTCAGTCTGCAACGATTTCAGACGCTGACAATCTTTCGTAAGGTTATCAACCTGTTTAACAAGTTCTGAATTAGCCCTCTCAAAATCCATTTTTAGTTTACCGTGCTCTTTAACAAGCTCAGTTTTGCCCTTTTCGAGAATTTCAATATCAGAGTTGCTTTTCTGCAGCTCATTTTGTAGGTCAGCCTTTTCTCGTTTCAAAGAGGTCAACTCTGCTTCAACTTTTTCTTTTTGCCGTTTGGTTTCCTCTAGCTTTACTGTTATATCAGACTTTTCTTGAATAAAGACATCATTAGCTCTGGAGTAGCTATCCAACTGGTCCTTATTAGTTCGGATATCACTAGCTAGCTTATCGCGCTCAAGAGAAAGAGCATTATTCTCAGATATGGTTTTTGTGTGCTTCTCTTCTAATTCTCCCTTCTCTCCTGCCAAACGCTCATAATCCATCTTCTGCTGCTCTAGTGCTGAATCCAGGCTCATCTTTTCTTTGCGTATAACATGTAGAGCCATCTCAATTTCTGAATTCTGAAGGCGAAGTGCTTGCTTCTCCTGCTCAAAAGATGATGATGCTTCTGTAAATTTCTCGTTGGACTTTGACAGTTGTTCTGTTGAGACTTGGAGCTTCTCCTTTAATTCTTCCATCTCTCGGAGGAGCTCTTCCTTCTCATTGCAGACTTTTCTTTGGTTCGTGAGCAAGTCTTCCTTCTCCTGCAGAAGGTGAACCCTCTCAGAATCAGTCACCTGACTGCTCGTCTTGAACTCCTCCAGCATTTGCGCCAGGCTCATTTTGGAGGCTTTAAGTTCTTCACATTCACGGACAGAGCTCTCCAAGTCTTTCTTGATAACACTGAGCTTATTCTGGAGCTCCTCCTTCACTGTCTCAAGGTTCTTTTTATCCAAGAGAGCAGCACTGATCTCAGAAGACCTCTCCGCCTTCTCTTTCGTCAGAGTTTCTGTGAGGGCCTGCAGCTGGGTGTTCTTCATTGTAAGATCTTCTTTTTCCAAGTTCAAGGATTTAAGTTTTGCCTGCAACTCAGCATTCTTAGCATCAAGGGACTTTTTGGCATTTCTAGCAGAATCTCTCTCTAAAATGAGATTGTCCTTCTCACACGTGAGCTTCGACCTGCTTTCATTGAGGTCGTCTTCAAGCCGGTTCTTCTCTTTGCAGACGTTTTCATAATCCTCATTTAGTTGCTTCTTTTTAACCTCAATTTGCTGGATGTCCTGCTGATGCTTTAGGATCAAGTCATTCTTCTCTGCATCTTGCCGTTGAAGCTCCTCAATTTTGTCCTGTTGTTCATCTTTAGCGTGCTTCAGGTTTTTGTTTTCAGTCTGTGCTACTTGAAGAAGATCTTTGAGCTTCTCCAACTCCTTGTTCAATGAAATCCTTTCTTCATCTGAGCTCTTGTTGCTGGCAAGCAGCTCCTCTTCATGTTTTGAAAGCTTATCTCTGGTTATTAGCAGTTCTTCATTAATGACTGAAAGCTCCTGGTGACTAATCTCAAGGGCAGAGAGCTTAGTCTGCACATCTGAAAGCTGTTTCTCCAGTTTGCCTTTCTCAGTCTTAACATCTCCACTTTCCTTACACATAGTTTCCAGATCTAGACTCTGCTTTTCCAGTTTTTTGGTCAAATGTTCAACATCATGCTTGGAGGAGTCAAGCTCAGCAGAAAGACACTGAGAAAATAAAGTTGAAAGAAAAAAAAGGAGGGGAATATATATACAGGGAAAAGTAAAATGAATCCAAAAATAAACCAAGCAGATATGGACATAAGTGAAATGCAATTGGAAAGGTTAATCTGCAGAAGCATCAAAAATGGCAAAAGATCACACCACAGCTTACACCACAATGGTTTAAACAATATAAAGGTGGAACATTTTCACCTACTTACTTTTAATATGTGTATTAATTAAACTGATGCCAACAAATTTGGCTGGCATATAAAGAAAGAGTGGCTGCTGGCTGCCGGAGTGTATGACTACTATCTGATACAATACTCACAGGAATCCACATTCCAGTATTTTCTATGTGTATTATTGTTGTATATTGGATTTTTTTTATTAATAAAAGTGAGTGGAATACATATACTGCATAAGCCAATGTGTGTTGTCAATGAAACCCTTAATGTAGAAATACACGTCAAAAAACTTGTTAGAAAGTGAAAATGTTCCACATAAATGAAATATCAAGTTAATAAACAATGCCAGCAGGGGTACATAGCAAAAGTGGTTATCACTTAATCTAATGCAAAGGAAATTTGAATCAATATCTAAACATTAAGCATGTAAATGACAACAAGTTTTTCAACTTGAATCCTACCCAGTGCATAAATATCCATTTAGCAACCACAAAACAACTGGTTAAATATTTTTATATTTATACAACAATTTCTTGGGCTTTTCCAAAAAACATAAATTGCCTACAATACATTAAAGACCATTTTAATCAAGTGTACCCCTGCAAGCATATAGCCCATAGCACCATCCAATATAGAGCTAAGATGAATATGAAAAAAGGGATTGTTAGCTTTCATGTAGGGGTGAAATGAGCAACTCATCACAAATGTATGTATATATGTATGTATGACGGTAATTAAGAGTAAAAATGTTGATAATATATATTAATCACTGATGTTAAATGACGACAAAAATACTGTAACTTTGTTGTAAAGCCTGATTTCACATTCTGCTTTAGTGTTTGTTTGAATTTTAGGGTATTTCATTTTCATTTACAAAAAGGATAGGTGACGTTTTTTCTGGTGACTTTCAATGATCAAACATTAGTAAAATCAGTAATCCATAAAATAACCTTTCTACATGAAACACGTTCCTAACAGAAAATTTAAAACACATTGATCAAACTAATGTGTCTGTATCTTGGAGGGTTGGTGCTTACCTGAGCTTGTTCCTTGTATGCCTGCAGCTCAGATACTAACTTCTCCTGCTCCTGGGTTTTGTCCTTGGAGGAGGAGAGTTCCTGCTTCAACGTGTCAACCTGACTCTGCAGAACCTTGAGCTCCTTCACATGGAGCTTAGAAGCCTCAGAGATGGATTTCTCTTGTGAGGCCTTGAGCTCCTCAACCAGGGTCTCACCCTGTTTAACAGTCTTCTCCTAGAAAACAGGAGATTAGAAAGACAAAAACTTTTTGTTACTTGTTTTGAGGCAGCCAGTGACTGAAAGATTTTCCAATGCGTAGTAAACCAAATATTACACATTTTAAAGTCTATAAAACTATTTCTAAGTTTTGAAGTGTCTAACATTTAATTCTCAAACACACATTTTTTGTGACTGCCCAACAATACTAACCAAGTTAGTGATCTTCTCCTGAAGGCTACTTATTTGAGACTGATGAGTATCTCTGGTCTCTTTCAGCTCCTGCTCTCTACGGGACTGTTCCTGCTGGAGTTGTTCATTTGAGTGTGCCACCTTCTCCTTCTCCTCTGATAGTTGACACTGTAACTCCTCCAGCCTCCTGAGTGATAACACAAAAAGAGGACATTTAAGGAGGTTGCAGGATGAAAAACACCACCACAACAACAACAACAGGCATGATTGGTATAATATGTTCTGAGGAGTAATGAAGTAATATAAGAGCAGGGAATAAATGTAGTGCGGTACCTTTCTTTCTGTATGAGATCTTCATTCATTTTGGTCAGCTGTACTGAACTATCACCAGATGTTTTCATCATGTCTGAAATATCATTTTCCAGCTTGCATTTGTCCTTTGAAAGCTGCTCAAGCTTTTCATCTGCAGCCTTCAGCTTCCTCTCCAGCCCTGGGTTAAGACAAGGCAAGTTTGTTCATAGGTTGTAAGGTTTTTATTCAATGAGAAAGGGGGGAAAAAAATACATACTTAACTTTTTACAAAACATTTAACATGAATGCAGTTGTAATGTTCTCACCGGCAAGTTGACTTCTTAGAGAATCTGATTCTGTGGTCAGAGATGTGCACTGCTCTTCCTTCTTACTGAGCTTCTCAAGTGTTTCTGCAAAAGGAAAAATGTTTCATTTTAGATCTTAGAAGCATTTATTAACTGAAAGATGCCAATTAGCAGAGAAAAGGTGGAAGAAAAAACATTTGACCAACTGAACTTTTGGAGTTGCTTATGTCTTTTACCTTGCATAGTGTTTGATGATTTAGTCTGCTCCTCTGTGCTTTGAGCCAACTTTTGTTTCTGTGGGGACAAAACATCAAATGTTTGTGTCAAATTTTTCTGCTATAAACAAATTTACTAATCAAAATTTCAGGAGAGTTGTTTTAAGATTCACGTGGTTTGTACAGCATCTGAATAATGTTAAGTTATGAGACCAGCTGATACATCAGCTCATTGCAGATATCGTTATCAGTGTATATGTTGGCCGATAAATAACAAGACATTGCAGTAGAGAAATGCCAAAGACATGATCAAGGTTACATAGTTTGTTCATCAAAGGACACTAAACATGAGAAAGACCAGTGGCTTCAATCCTAATGATCCTAATGCAAAAGAGGTACTGTATCCACATCCAAATTTAAGTCACAAGCCTCACCAGGCCTCCGAGCTCTTGTTCCAGGGAGTCTTTCTCCTGCTGTACAGCGGTCACACTCTGCTGTAAAGACAGGACTTCCTGCTGTTGGGCCTCCAACTGTGAACTCAATTCACTCACCTATAGCACATGCCAAGGAAAATATGAAGTCGACAAAAGAGAAAAGCAAACAGCAAAGAAATATGCACATCAAAACAGAACAATGACTGACAATTATTATTCGACAGAAGAAATAAGGACGACACTTTGCTCAAACATAAGACACTGAAAATGGAGTATTAAAATGGTGGTGAAAAGAGGTGAATAAGAACCCACCTTGGCACCCTGGTTGTCCCCTTGGCTCTGAACCTCCTCTAATTGACTCTTCAGGGTCACAAGCTCCTTGTTACCTTGTGCTACTTGGCTGCGCAGAGCCACCATTTCTGACATCTGCTCTTTGGTTTCTCCGTCCTTGTCTTGGGCCTGTTGTGCCAACATCGCTTCTTTCTCCTCAAGCTCCTTCACCCTAAGTTCGGCAGCGTGGAGTTTCCCAAGAACATCCTCCATCTCCACAAGGTGCTGCTCCTCTGCTTTGTCAACGCTGGACCGCAGCGACTCCTCCAGTCGCTCCTTGTCCTCAATCAAAGACGACCGCTGTGCCTTCAGTGCCTGTGTCTCCCGAGTCCAAGCTGCAGCATCGGCCTCGTGTTTGGCTCCAGCCTCCTCTACAGCCGACATGTGCTCCATCTTCAGCTTCTCTAGTGCACTTTTGGTTTCGATAAGTTCTTCTGCCTGGGCACCTGCGCCTTTGCTGAAGGACACCTTCAGCTCCTCCATGGCTCGCTGGTGAGAGTCAACGGCAGACTCCAACTTGGAACGCCACAGTTCAATTTTGTCAGCATTCTCCTTCTCCGCCTGGCTTAAGCGCATCTGCAACTGCTCGTTGTCACCAGCGAGCCTCACAGATGTAGCCTGAAGCTGGGCAGCTGTCTCGCTGTGGGTCTTTTCTTGAGCTTCTAGCTTCTCCTTGTACGTTGCAAGCTCTTCTTGCTGCTTAACTTCTTGGGAAGCCAACTGATCCCTCAGAGAGTTTATCTCTTCCAGAAGGGGAGAAAGAGTAGAGTCTGAGTCCTCAGAGCCCTGTTGGGTCCCGAGACGCAGCTGCAGGTCAGATACCTCTCTTGTTCGCAGTGAAAGGTCCTTCTCAAGGTCCATAATACGGGATCTTTCCGACACAGTAGCAACCTTAAAGAGCAGAAATCTTATATTCAAAGATGTGTCTGACATGCTGAAGCACTGACAAAAGTGTGTTAAAGACTTAAATCATACTTTACTGTTACTGAACAAATGACGATTGGTAAACTGCAATTATAGACAACAACACACTTGGTAATAGTAAAACTCAATGTTTCTGACAGAGAAAGTGTTCAATTTGCTTGCTTAATGAGGAGGGCATGAAAAACACAGATCTCAAAAACAGGGTGTTATACTGACCTCTTGTGGCTATAAACGGTATGGTCCAAATAATGGAAGTGAACACTGAAAGCATGTATGGAGCTATAGTAGTGTGCAAGACATTTTCCACCATCCTTTACACTAACACTATTGAATTAATACTAATATTGGACTCATGATTTAGGAGTGGTATGAACTAAGAAAAACCCTTTGGGAGCATTGACATATTCCATTATTTGTGTGTTAATCCAGCTGTGTTCCAACTCTATTTTTTATTCTAATGTTCTCAAACATTGATCTCTTTTTGCTGCTTCAACTTAATATTTAATAGCTCAGTTAATTGAATTGTATTAATCAAAATCAACATTTTCTTTATAAAACAGTTGTCAAAGGAGAACCTGTTGAACTATAGGTCCTGAAACTACAGAAATATATTTTTCCTTATACCCCTTATATGACTATGATACCCTAGGGGCACACACGGGTGCACAGTCTGGGAGGTGGAGCAGGTTTTAGACTATCATAACGCAGGGACACCAAATAAGCAGGACAAATGGATGCTGGGAAGGACTGGGGAAGTAGGATAACCGAGAAAATGATTATTTGGGACAAGGGACAAGTTTGTCTGTCTGGTTAAGCAGTGATACCAGTAAAGCAAGAGTGAGTTAACTTATTGGAAAATAGTGCAAGTAAAAGAGCTGTCAGACAAGACAGCTGAAAGATCCATGCAGTTATTTTTTGACAGTTATAACAGAACTGTATACTAAAATAATTGTGAGTGCATCAATTTAAATGTGGGGGTAGATAAAACTTCAAAAATGGTTACAAAATGATTCAAATTTTGATGCTGAATTTGCAAATCTATCTTAATGCTGGATGGACTGATCAACATTTAAATACACCTGATATACAGTATGCATTAGTTTATTATCTGACTTAATTTGTTTGGTGCATTATTTTTCTCATGTGAAGCCTGTAAAATGCATTTGTGGGGTTCACCACAAGCTCCTACAAAGCAAAGCTCCAGTTATTGCCCAGCGCCTCTCTGTACCCCCTTGGAAATGTTTTGGCCACTATCCCCCGACACAGGCCCTCTTTTCCAACGCAGCACACTGCAGCGCAGAGTTCATTACCCTAGTGTCTTCTAACTCTCTTTGGAGCTTCTCAGCTTTGGTCTTTTCAAAGAGTAGGCTCTGTTCAAGCTCCTTAATGTGGGCATGCTCCAGTCTGGTCTGCGTCTGTTAGTAAACAAGGGGGAGAGGAAGAGAACACACCAGTGCCACCATCACATGCCAGCCCAATGCAGACAGAGAGGGAGGGAGACAGGAGAGAGGATGGAGGGGGTTGGACAATGATAATGGTGATGTGTGTGTTTGTGTATGTGTATATAAGGGATTGGGGATAGGGTATTGGGTGGGGGTGGGAAGTGATGGATGAAAATGGGAAGACACCCCATGCAGAACTTTCAGGCTGTGCCATAAAACAGCTGCACACAGGGAATGTTGTGAAAGAAATGGTGGGGAATACAAAACAAGCGACAAAAGAGGGGGGCCATGTGGTTATGGAGGTGCAGGATGAGTATGTTGATGGAGGCAGTTTATAAGTAACCATGCAAAATTGACACCTGGTGAACAAAGCACATTGATTGTTATGATACATAGAAAATTTGATAATGTGTGTCAAGCCAGCAAGTAAATTAAGTAAAAATGACCACATCATGGAGAGAAAGCAGTGACGGCTGTTTCCTGACCCTTATACTTCAACGCATTATATCATACAGAAGATATCATGTTGAACAATTATCATACTGATTTAACAGTACATAGTCAATATAAAGACATATTTCTGCATTTATTGAATTGATTTTATACTTGTAAACTCATAAAGCCAGTAGCATTATCCATGACCACACTGCTTTCTCTCTTTGGTGATAAGGCCATTGTCCACAATGTATATAGTAAGTATAGTATAGAAACCACCAGTTATCAGACCACCATGTGCAGGACTTGTGACCAGCTTAACGGAAATGAATTAGTAACGCCAAAGCCCAGAATGTTGGGCTCAAGAAACAGAAAGGATTCCCTTTGGATTTCTTACTATTGTCTGCTACGAATAAGGGTTTTCTGGCAACTTACTGAAGCATTTCCTGGCACAACTTTGTGCTTCTTGTCTTACAAATTACCCAGAGTATGTTAACTTAAAAAAAATATTTTAAAAAGGGGAATAGCACCAATTTGAAATGCCGATCCCAGGTCAAACATTAGGTCCTCCATGGACACAATCTGACAAAATGATCTGTCATGTCTGACTAACTAAATGATGTACCGCATTCAAAAGGTGAATGAGGCAAGAATGATGTGATTATAAAACTATCATAAATACATTTTTAGGCTTCACTGTATATTTTCTGGGTACTTTGAATGTAAAAGTTTACTTATATGCACCCATTGGTCATTGTCTGTGGAGTAGGTATAAACTATAATGTAGCCTGGCACATTCATCTTTGAATAAAAATTACATTTGAGTTTTTAAGCTGAGTGTTATTCCCCTTTAGTTGCAGTGGGCAAACTGAATTCAGGTCTGTGACTGGGCAGTGGAATGACAAGGGAGCATCTCCAGTGGTTCCATGCTGAGCACTGGACCAACATGAAGGACGAGGAAGAGAAGGAAGAAGAAGCAATAACATCACATCACTGAACAGGGAGGCACCGAGGGTTATAGCACAACATTAGTAAGTACACCTTCAAACAGCTTGAAGTCAACAAAGCATTTTTTTGAGTTTGGCCTATTAGGATAAATGTTTTGTTGGTGCTTTCAAGCTGCATGCAAGTTTTTTTTTAATATATCCACAGCTGTGAGTGAGTAATAAACTGTTAGTATACAAGTTTAAAAAGAAGATAAAGGGATATTCTAACCCTGCAGCCCTCAATTTAAACATCTATTTTGAGCTCGGTTGCCTTCAGGGTAATTGAGATGGTCCCCTGTGTAGCACTGTGGAATAAATAACAAATCCTTTGATCAGATATGAACACAGATACCACTGGGCCCCAATACTCTACATATCAGAACTTGAGACAAGAGAAAAAGACAATGAGTTATTAGAGCCTACTGTATTAAATGACTCGATAACATGTGAAGGAAAAAGCAAAATGCAGACCCTAATAACAAAATATAAAACATAATCACTACATAAAGTCTTTCAAGAGGCTAATCCCAGTACAGCAATATCAATATGCCTATGGTTTAGTGACCATATGGATATCATGCCTGAGTATGTATTTAATTCGGGTTTAGGCATAGCCTGGTCTTCCTGCACCACTGAGTGCATTTGACAGCACATCATCTAATGCCAGATGAAGCTAGTATCAAACTGTCCATGCAAACACACCTACTGAGACTGCAGAGTGGATAGTTTCCACTGCTAAAACACACAAGAGATAATGCAAATGCTCTGTCTGGACTCAACTGTAGCTCTGTGACAATGGATACCAGTTAATCTAGCATGGTCTTACATCGCACTGGACCTGCACCCAAGGAGACACACTGATGTAGAGTAAAAAAAAAAAAAATGAAGTCACTCTATTGTCATGGATATAGAGCAAAGTTTATGTGAACTGAAATCCTGAGATGGAACCAGGAAGCAGGGTGACTGGAGCACCTGCTGCTTCTGAACATCCACATTTGTATTTAATAAAAATGGATCTTATTTGCGGTCTGATTTAATATTATTGCAATGATCAATGTTTTGTTTTTCAGACACAGATTGAATAAAATGTGTTAGTTGCAATGGTGTGGATCTGTGATGTGCATTTACCTCCAGGTCTCCTTTGGTAATGCAAGCTTCCTCTACGCGGAACTGAAGGTCCTCCACCTTCCTGTTCAACAGAAAAAAAGAATCTTGCTGGAGCTTTTTTTGTTGTTTCAACATGACAGGGGAACTAACAACCTATAACATGATCAAGAGCAAGGTTAAGCTAACTCAGGCGTAGATCTATCCTCCGGACTTTAAGACTGTTAAAGTAAAACAATATTGTGATCTTAGCTGCCATTTTCTCTCTCAACAAACTGACCCCATGAAATGAAAACAACAGATACTGACATACTGTCATGGGTGACTCTATGTCTTTGACTAGTCATACCTCTGGGAATCCTTACCTACGCTCCTCCTCCAGCTGATTCAGAAGCTCCACTTTGTCTTTGTCCGCAGCTTCTACCAAGGCACGTAACTGATCCATCTTGGTCTCCATCTTCAACAGAAAGATTGATTTCATACAAAAAAAAAAACAATGTAGATGATGAGTAATTTAGGATTAACAGGAGGTTCATGCAGAGTGTTATTATTGAACCACTGGGTGAACTGACCTGCTCCTGGTCATCCCTGAGCGCGCCAATTTCTTGCTCCATCTCTCCAACATGGCCAGTGGCCTTGGCAACCTCCGCTCTCTCCATGTCCCTCTCAGCCATAAGCTGCTCAATATGCTGCTGCTTCTCCTTCAGCGCCTCCTGCAGGGCTGTGGTGCCTGAAATCTTACGATTATACCGTGATGATGTCTCCGTTAGCTGTGGAGAGACAAAGCACAAGCAAGGTCAGACTAGTGAGTAAGCACAGCATTAAAAAAACCCCAGATGAAACAGAGTGTGTCCACAACTCACCAGGCCTGTGCGGCTGGGCTTGGCGCTGACGGAGGATGCCACAGAGCTCATGGTACTGATAGAGGAGGCACTAGGGCTTCGCTTCAGACCTGATGGTGTGGCCACTACTTTCCGAACCGTTGTTTTTGCTTTGGCTGGCGTGGTGGAGGGGAAGCCGATGCGTGTGACTTTGTGCACTGGAGCAAATAAGCCGTACTTGGGTTGACACTGAAAATATCTGGGGGCACATAATGGAATACAATCATTATAATGGAAGTGATAGTATTCGTGTGGTTAACAAGTAACTTTCCTTTTAGTTATTTACAGATGCAGTGGCGTTTGTACCTTGTGCCTGCCACTGCGCCATCATTCTTTCCTAAGGGCTCATCCAATTCCACACCACACCACTCGCCTTTGGCAAAATCTGTTTCTCCAAGGAAACGTACCACTCCAGCCTTTGTACCACCAACCTGAGAAGGAAACACTAAACATTAGCAAACATTTAATCTCCTCAACAGATAAGAGAGGCCTAAAGAGTAATCTGCTTTGCCCCGAGTGAGATAATTCCATCAAAGCAACAGAAACAAGCATATACCAGCTTTGAACAGAATGAGGCCAAACTGTCAACATGTGAAACACATGTGAATGTTTTTTTTTCCTTTCAATTATTTAAATGCAAGGTTTACATAATGCTAAATTTGGTGGTGACTGCACTCAACAGTGTTAGTACCAGTAATACAATTGACTCAGAGGTGGATATTTGGTGACATGAGAGATCCTGTTTCATGTGTTTATATCTGAGATTACTACACTGAAGAAGAGGAGGGTTCTGATAGTCGTATGCTGGAATATCCAGGGAAGATTTTTTTTTTGTTAGATAATGTAACAAACTTTACCAGTACTCGGTCACCCATCTTCAGTTCCCGTTCCCCCTTCTTGACTGATCCACTCTCGGAGAGGTTGGAGACAGATTCACTGTTTGTGCGCGCGAGGTTGGAAGATGGTGTAGCTGGCGTAGCTGGTGTAGCTGGTGTAGTGGGGGAGGCCTTCTTGGTTGCCGGGGTAGTTGAGGGTAATGTTGATTTTGTGGCGGGTGTATGCGAGGCCACACTGCCGACTGAAGGAGTGGGTGATGCAGCGCGGGAGGGGGGTGCCGTCTCAGTTCCATTAGCCTCCCCCTCTGTGAGAGACAACTTGGATGGGCGGGTAAATATTCCTCGCAGGGCTTCACACTGGAAGTAGCGCACGCCTGCCACTGACCCATCGTTCTTCCCAATTGGCTCATCGAGAACAATCCCTGCCCACTGTCCTGGAGCAAACTGTGCCTCTCCCAAAAACTGTATGTAGCCTGGCTTATTCCCATTTACCCATACTCGGTCCCCAACCTGGAAGCTCTCCCCACCACTCTGGGCATCCTCTGCACTGGCACTAGCAGCTGATTTGTCAGCCGCAGCAACTTTAGCACCTGCTGAAAAACAAGGAGAGAGAAAGAGAAGAGAGGATCTTATAAATCCATTACAAGTCAATTAGTGTGAGAAAGACATGCAGTATGTCACAAATGCGGTGCAAACATTTCAATATCATGTGATTTGATGCCCATATTATACTATGTAAGTATAATCTTTCCTCTGTATAATGTGTTCACTTAACACCAACTTAAAAAGGTGTAGTAAACCAACATTTGACTTCCAATTGTCTTCAAATAAAATTATATTGTGGCAATAATACTGCTGTTGCAAGAGAAATCTAGGCTGCAATGTTTCAAATACTGGCTTTAACACTATTCATACGAATTATAACGTTTGGCAAAATTCTGGTATGGCTTGATCTCCCTTAATGTCATCCCCAATGCACTGCACAAAACAGTCACTTGTCTTGCATATGAGACTGTGAGCCCCTTTCTGCAAATCTAAGCTAACTAATACAAAAGACTAAGCTGTTAGTGAGTTTCCCTAACATTAACTTTAGCACGACTCTAAACTGAAACTTCATTGTCCCATACAGGCCGGTTAAAGCAGTGGTTCTCAACCAGGGGTCCGGGTACCCCCAGGGGTCCCTGAAGGAGTTCCAGGGGGTCCCCAGAATAATGGGAAATGGGTTCCTTCAAAAGTTCAATAGCTTCACTATTTGATTCACTATGGAAGTGAGCCCAATGTGAGTAAGGGTCATAAGAGTGACAATTCTGAGTAGAGGTTTCACTTCCTCCACGGTCATCGGAAAATAAACATGAATTGCTCTATCTGATTCACTCTGTCATGTGTTACAATATAACACATATGATCACAATCGCAATTTATTGTCATGTCATTTCTTTTGTCAGAAGGCCACACAACTATAGACTAGTGATTTAAGCAAGTGTCTGAAATGCCAAAAGCCCAGTCAATTAATCTTGCTTTGTTAGATCCACAATTAGACATAACTTCTTATTCTCTTAGCGGTTACATGTTTAGCTCGGCATAAAAGAAGGTTACCAACCTCACAGTTTATTAGGATGTTTTACTATGTTCTCACATCAGTTGTGATTTAATGCAATCTAAAAACTGGCTAAGTGCGTTCAGCAAATACCAAGGTGGGTCTCCTGCTGTATATTCCTTAGGATAGGAGATAAAATGAGTGTGTCTCATATTTTGTCTCAGTTTTATCTAATGACATTGCCCTGTTCTAGATGAAGCTCCTAGCAAAAAGAGAGACTACTGCTTGAATGCATAGAAAACTCTGTTTAGCTACAGGTGCTATAAGGTTAGGTGTATCATGATGATATGAACTAGGACTAAGCACAATGTAAAACAGGTCTGCCAACAAGTATGGAGAAAATATCACTTTCACAAGTGAAAAGACACAAAGTCAACTTGGTATAAACCTACCAAACAACCCCTGGCTAGGGAACATTTAAGAACAAACATTGCACTGCCACATGTTCAACACTGGTTGAAGATTCTTCTTACCTGTGCTGGGGTTGGTCTTGGGGGCTGCTGTCCCAGGTGGCCTAGCTATCTTGCTGGGCCCTTTGAGCCCACTGGGCTTGGCTGAGCTCATGTTTCCTCCTGTGATCTGTTAGACCCACAAGGCTTGTGTCCGTCGGTGGGTACAGACTGACCCCAGACCATCAAAACAACAAGTTGCAGCTCTGTGATGGGGAAGTTTTTATCTCCTCACCAAAAATCAATTAAACAAAAAAAATAAAAATAAAAACAAATAAAAAAAATGTTGAACAAAAAGAAAAACCAGGAAAAGGGAGGAGGGAGAAAAAATGCTGCTCACGAAAAGGACCCTGTTTGGAAGAAGAAAAAAGAAACATTACCATACTTAATTAGTCAATAATCAACACTATTTTTTACTGAGTACTCAAAGTACCACTGTTGGCTAATTAACAAGAGATTTAATTATTTAATCAAGTTAATTAGTCATTTAGGCAAATTTACTATTTGCTGACTTTTCCTGCCTCTGCTGTGGGTAGCACTGATCATTTCATTTGGAGTAAACTAATAAATAGCTAGATATGCCTTTAAGGCATGTTCATTGACTTTGTTTGTGGTGCTCTGTTAATGGAGGCATTTTATTTCTGTTATGACAACAAGCTCCTCAGCACACACCACGTCAACCTAAAAATACCCTGTCAAAGGCCAGCCGATATGCAGTCTATGTTTACTGCCATGATGAACTTCTGAATAGCACATCATCTGTGACCTTGACCATAATACACGCAGTACCCCAAACAAACAGCCTCTCACTCAATCTATCATTCTGTCACATAAAATCGTGTAAGTCTGGTTGGCCGCTTTTCCTAAAACAGGATTACTTTAGAAACAAGACCACCATCAGCAGCAGATTATCCTGTTTGTCAGATAACCTCACCACAGAAACTGATTGGCTGAATGTAGCCTACTATCTAAACATGGTCCCCCTATTGTTAGTAGTTTGACAATACATGATAGGTATTTATACACCTGCTGCCTTGATTAATTAAATCATACTGACAAGCATTGAGCTTCAGACTAATCTACTGTCAGATCTAAAGCATCTCAGCCTATTTCAGAGGAGGGTTACATCACACCTACATGATCTCTGCAGAACAGGTGCACAGAAAGTCTAGGACACCAAGTCTGATGCTCGATTGTGTGACCACAATCAGTAAACTGACCTAACAATTACTGTAATGTGTATGTGTACAAACATGCCTCTATTCATGACGCCATAATACAACCTTACATTTGGTAAAAACAAATTTTATAAAGTGTGCAATTAGCAAAAAAATCAATGCATTAAATTGTTACCATAGGGTTTTCAATATTTCTGAATTGTGTTGTGGATTCCATGTGCTGTTAACCTGCCTGTTAGAGAACAGCACCTCTTTCGGATAGATTTAGATATCAGGGTTTGTGTATTTCTGTATTTGGAATTTGCTTTAGCGCCTTAACGGGTGAGAACAGAGAGCTTATTTTTTGGACACATAAGGGTGAGTGACTATAATGACTACTATACTGAATCATTTTCTGTTACACACTGCATGGCAGTCCATCGAAGCAGTGCTTTTACTTATCCTAAATATTACCACAGGCCATGTAAGTACAATTTATGGAATGGTTTGGATAATGTCAAAACAAATGGTTTCATTATGCTCTGTCATTGGTGTAATCATTGATTTCAAACGCTTGCAGGATCCTGGGGCAGAGTAACAAAAATGTTCTGAATGTTCTAAGAGGGTGAAATACAACTCTAAAATATCAAATCAATAACTTCTCCTGCAAAGTCTGTTCTGAGTCAGTTCTAAGTCAGCAAATACACTTGATCTCACACAGGGTAAGAATTGAATATAGAACTTGTTCAACAGCGTTGCATAAACATACCTTTCATTCCTGAAAGGGCCTACAAAATGTAGGTTCAACCGAGAAGACACGCTACCACACACCCTCCTAGAGATTACTCAGCAGAGAATAAAGGTTGGCCATAGAAGGCAGTGACCTAGTTCAAATGCAGCGCTCCAGTTTTCTCCCGCTGTGCCTTTGAATGATACTGATTATTGCCCTCAGGTCAAGAGGAGGCCAGAGAAAGAAAGCACTTCAATAGCACTTCAATAGCTGAAGACTGCATGGTCACACAAAGACACACACAAAAAATGTGATATATGTGACCATTTAAATCTTTAGTAATTCATTTTGCACAAAAACTAAAAAGAGAAACTTGTCGCTAATTTGATCAATATCTATGATTGACCCATAAATCTGTGGAATATGACAAGAAGTGATTCTAAAAACCAATAGTATTATGGTGTCTTAGTAGAACATCAACAGGCTTTACTACGACTGTCTTGTGAGAGCATTAACAGAGGATGTTTCAGTTCTGATTGGTGAGCTGAAGCGGTCAGCTGAAAATGATCTACTTAGTCTGGAGAATTTCCCACTACAGTAATGTTAATCTTTTGCCACTGACTCTCACTCTAATCCATAGCTAGGAAGAAAGCCATATACCAATGTTTTGCAAAAGTGTAAGGGAATTGATGTATTAAAAAGTAAAATAATAATAATTAAACTTATTTATAATAAAGCTACACCCAAAGTCCATATAGTCAGGTTTATTTTTTGCTGATGTAAATACACAAATAGAAACAGGTAGAGGGTAGCCTGTAAAACAGAACTGAGATTTATTCCTCTACTTCTCAAAAATGACTGCATAGACATAATCAACTTCCATGTTGGTAATGACAGAAGTTTATGCTCAAAGTCTGTTCAAGCAATAGATATCATGGACACACTTTGTGAGGACTTCACTGTACTCCACTATCAGAAGCATGTTGGAAAAAACTTGCCACAGAATAACAAAATGAATCATCATAACATTGCTACATAGTTAACTAGCTGACTGACCAGGGTGCAGTACTCCCACCCTGCATACTTCTTGCTGACTACAGGCATGCAAAACCACTTACAGACGTTAGCTGAATCTGCTTGCGTGTTTTGTAATAACAGTAGAAACTCTGCATCCATTAAGCCTACCAAGTATTTGTTAACTGATGGGAGGGTGTCACTTGTTACACAAGCCAGTGGGCCTTCATTCCACATTGTTTTTCAGTAGATTAATATTAGCCATTGACATCAAGAATATTAAACCAAGTACAAACAGATTTCCAAGGGATGTTTTTAGAGCAAGTCCAGCTGTGACTGATTGGTCCAAGTCTACAACCGTAGCTGCTTAGTACGCCTTTACGTCTTCAGAGGTTTGTATTCACTGATGCAACCCTCACTCTTACACCCTTGCTTTTGTCATCAAGAGGCCAAATCGAGCTCTGCTTCTTCCTTTTTGAGGAAACATCTGCTGGGATGATTGTGTGGGCCCCTGCTAGCACTGACAGAGGAAGGTTTAGAAAAGCACTAAAACAGGACATGAGCACAGCCCTGCGCCCTCGGTGTCTATGAATACAGATTCACCTGTGTTCAAGTTAACTACCACCATTGTCAACAGGCGGATATTAAACCTATCATACAGTTAGTATATATCAACACTGTCCTGTCCTGTCCTACACATATCCTGGTACTTACAATTGTGCCCAGATATAACGGACACCTGAAACAATAAATATATGGTTAGGTAGTCAAGGTTTCCACTGCGGCCCCAATGTAAAATCCAGACTTTTCAGCACTAACAGAGCCTCTTCAACTAGAACAGCTATGATGTATGAAAAAAGATATTTTTAGAAAGTGACCACTTTATAATTTTATTTTTTTTAGCTACCTCCATAGGCTAACATATTGCTTCTTTAAAAGTTGTACATTAAACATTTTATGATGTCTTTTTGCTGGCAGATCAGTTTGAAAGGGGAGAATGAACTTTATTTTAGCTGTGATATGAATCTATTTGATGAAAAGTGAATGAATAAAAACAAAATGTAGACCAAACTTTCTAATGTCATAGAAAAGAAATGGTTGTAGTGCAGTTCCAATTATATGCAATTTAATTTCCAATGTTCATCAAAATCAGCAATTATGGCAACAGAGGGTCAACTTTTTCACTAAGCTCTGCTACTGTTAGCTCACATATTTGGCCATCTGTGCTGTCACCATACAGGAAAATTAAATTGAACCCACATCTAGCCATGGCTTATGACCAATTTAAAATTTTATTTTTTTATGTGACTTCCCCACCATTCTCTCATATATACTGAGCTTCAATTCCATATGGAAAAGTTCAAAAACTAGTAGAAATACAGGAATTTCAATGTGGATTTCAATGTGGAAGACTGCAATCCATCAAAGCTTTAGTCTTGTCAGTCAGTCCAAACAAGTTAAACTGCTTTTTGTCTGAAACAAAAAGGCATAATCATACATGCCTATAAGTCACACCTTTAAACCGCAAACCAGTCAAAGGCAGAGACTATATTATTACACAGTTGCTTTACTGACACATTACACAGTGTACCTGCACAGTTAAGTAAGTTAACCTGAGGTTTGGGGCAACGACTTGGCCTTTTAACATGCCTCGCCTTGTTGCCTCCAGAGTATGCAGAGACTATACTATTACACAGTTGTTTTACTGATAACCAGATAATGACCTTATACTGCACTCGAGCTTTTAATATTGTGTGTTATATTCTATTTTAGCTTCTATCCTATCTTTTATTTTTAGCTTGTTTTTATTTTCTAATGTTTTTATGTTTTTATAACTGTTTTAATTATGTCTTAATGTTCTTTAGCACTTTGTCGCAATGTTCTTGAATGTTTATGTAAAGCACTTTGAATTGCCCTGTTGCTGAAATGTGCTCTACAAATAGAGCTGCCTTGCCTTGCCTTGCTTTACTGACATATTACACAGTGTACCTATGCAGTTAAGTAAGTTAACCTGAGGTTTTGGGCAACAATTTGGCCTTTTTTAACATGCCTCGCCTTATTGCCTCCAAAGTATGCAGAGACTATACTATTACACAGTTGCTTTACTGACATATCAAACAGTGTACCTGTGCAGTTAAGTAAGTTAAACCAGTCAAATGCAGAGACTATACTATTACACAGTTGCCTTACTGACATATCACACAGTGTACCTGTGCAGTTAAGTAAGTTAACCTGAGGTTTGGGCAACGATTTGGCCTCTTTTAACGTGCCTCGCCTTGTTGTTGCTCCCATCAGTGGAGCTAGCTTAACGGATTGAGAGCTGTCGATGAGGTGGCACATCTGGCAAAGAGTGAAGCCTATAAAAAAATACCATAGCAGCTAACTTACCTTACTAGCTAAATCTCTTGGTGAGACAATATCCTGTTCATGATGACTGATAGCGATAACACGTGTTAAATCCCACTGACAGGCCACTACTGTGGTGAAGCACAGCACAGCGTCTGAAGCAAAATGCCACAAGTCCAAAAAAAGTCTCCGCAATGTCACCGCAGCTCCAGTAGGAGCACACTGCTCACTACTGCTACTACAAGTTGGGTGTCAGCACAGCACACTGTTACACATTACATATCACCTGTAAAGACAGCTTGCTGTTGTAATAAGCAGTTCATCACCTGTCCGGCTTAAACGAATCCCCAGTCTACGTCATTAGTTGCTAAGTAACGTTAGCAGTGAGGCCCGAGCGGAACCAAGCTAGCGTTAGCTTCAGGTTAGCTAGCTGAACTATAACACCTCAAAGTAACGTCCACACTCTGACTATACCTGGACAACTTGAGGTTAGTTTACTGCTCTATCAGCAGCAAGCAAAGTTTACAGAAATACCTGACCTCGACGTGAGCTAGCTACTATACTGACCTGATGTGTTTCTGTACAGTCTTCTTCTCAGGAAACAGAATCCACAGCTAGCAGAGCTACAGTGGAGAACCACGACGACTACCAGGCTCAGCCCTGTCTGCTGTCTGAGGACGAGCTGACGGTGCAACGGTCCAACGGCCGAGACGGACGTCAACGGTAGGTAGGTGACGACCAAAGATCATATGTGCAGTGAGATGAACACTCGCCTTACTAACGACAGAGCAAAACTATTTACAGACACAAAAAAAACTTTGTTAAATTAAATTAGGAAATGAAAGGGGAGTCACATAAAAAATAAAATTATAAATTGGTCATAAGCTCCCTGATTTGTGTGCCTTAGGGCCTAAGGCACACAAATCAGGGAGCTTATGAGCTCATTATTAATATGTTAGTCTGTCTGTATGTGTATATATGTATATATGTTTATATGTAAAATTCAATAAAAAATATTGTTTAAAAAAAATAAATAAATTGGAATATCTCTCTGAAAAAGTCTGAGATTGATCAATCACTTGAACCAAGAGGTTGAGTCCCTAATTGCATGTTGTATGTTTGAATAATTACAACATTTTAACCGCTCCACAGTACAAACCTGTACCTTGCCAGCAAAATATGAGCCAAATGTAGCTTTATGTGACTCCCTTTCATTTCCTAATTTAATTTAACAGCAAAGTTTTTTGTGTCTGTAAATTGTTTTGCTCTCTCTCGGAAGTGAGGTGATATTTCCACCCAAGTAAGCTGAAATCAACTAATATGATGTCATTATCATTTATTTTCTATGACATTAGAAAGTTTGGTCTACATTTTGTCTTTATTCATTCACTTTTCATCAAATAGATTAATATCACAGCTAAAATAAAGTTCATTCTCCCCTTTCAAACTGATCTGCCCACAAAAAGGGCATCATAAAATGTTCAATGTACAACCTTTAAAGAAGCAATATGTTAGTATATGGATGTAGCTAAAAAAAATAATTATAAATTGGTCACTTTATAAAAATATCTTTTTTCATACATCATATTAGTTGATTTCAGCCTACTTGGGTGGAAATATCACCTCACTTCTGAGAGAGCAAAACAATTTACAGACACAAAAAACGTTGCTGTTAAATTAAATTAGGAAATGAAAGGGAGTCACATAAAACTAAATTTGGCTCATATTTTGCTGGCAAGGTACAGGTTTGTACTGTGGAGCAGTTAAAATGTTGTAATATTATTTAAACATACAACATGCAAGTAGGGACTCAACCTCTTGGTTCAAGTGATTGATCAATCTCAGACTTTTTCAGAGAGATATTCCAATTTATTTATTTTTTAAACAATATTTTTTATTGAATTTTACATATAAACATATATACATATATACACATACAGACAGACTAAAAATATTAATAATTAAATGATACAATGAAATGTTTAGTCAGAATTTCCACTGTAATCAATGAAAGAGACATGACATTTCATGTATTTCACATATCTAACAAAGAAAACAAATAAACAAAAGAAAAGACAAAAAAAAACAAAACAATTTCAACAACAGTACTCAGCAACACACAGCAGTTTCAGTTTGACTGTGCCCCTTAACGTCCCAGAAACTCCAACAAAGGTGTCCACACTTTTTCAAATTCTGCTGCTTTTCCTCTGGTTATGTATGTAAGTCTCTCCAGTACAACACAAGACGCCATCTCCCTCACCCATACACGTATCAAAGATAAATCCATTTTTCTCCAAGACAAAGCTATCATTCTCCTGGCCCGCAGGAGTCTAAAGTCAATTAGAATTAACTGTTTTTAGTTAACGATAAAGTTATCTGGATATATACCTAGTATACATATCTTTGCTTGGTGAGTCACCTTCACTCCAACAATCTCAGATATACCCGGAACAATTGTTTCCCAGTATTTTTTTAACTTCAGACAGTCCCATACACAGTGAAACAGAGTACCCCTTCCTTCTAAACGATATTCCAATTTATGATCATAAATACCAGAATTTTAAGGTTAGATCTGAATTATAACAGAAAGTTTGAATTGTGCAAATAAAGTCAAAATTCAGAAAGAGAAGTCAAGATTTTGACTTAAATTTATGACTTTTCAATATAGACAGAATGTAAAAGTTGAGTTTAAAATCATGAGCTTATGTCTGCCAATGTAATAGATTTATAACAAAAGGTATGGGTGTAGACTCCATCAGTTTCACATGACTTTGTAAAGGGGTGAAATAACTGTCCCCTTGATATTCTCACAGATCCAGCATAGCCACACAAACATGAACTTGTGTATTCATGTATGTACTGTATGTAGGTGTGTATGGGTATTTAGTATGCATGAATGTGCAAGTGATTTACAAGTCTCAGTGCAAGTATTGTGTGCATGCCAGTGTAGGTGTGTACTGTATGTACTAATAGTTTGGAACAGTCATAGAAATACACAATTGACATAATAGTCACTAACTTGGGAAATACCCTTAACTTTGAAACAGTTTGAAATAGAATATTCTCAATTGCATATGTGATATTAGAAATACCAATTTTCATGCTCCAAATTAATTATATTAAAAAGTCCTGAATGTATATGAAAGTGTATTTAGCTTACTTTCTGCCAAAAGAAAACCCACCAGACAACCATTTTATTAAAAGCCTAACCATGACTGACTCTCAGGTGTGTAGCTACCTCTATAGTCTAACATATAGCTTCTTTAAAGTTGTGTTGAAACTGTATTTGAACATTTTATGATGTCTTTTTGCTGGCAGATCAGTTTGAAAGGGGAGAATGAACTTTATTTCAGCTGTGATATGAATCTATTTGATGAATAGAGAATGAATTCAGACAAAATGTAGACCAAGCTTTCTAATGTCATACAAACATTTTTTGTTGTAGTGCAGTTTCAATTACTGGTATATGCAATTTCATTTTCAATGTTCATCAAAATCAACAATTATGGCAACAGACGGTCAACTAAAGATGGATAACAATCAATTATATACTGTTAGCTCACATATTTGGCCAATTAAATCAAACCCACATCTAGCCATGGCTGCCAGACGAAATAATACACTGAAGCAAGTTAAAGCATGTTTACTTAATGATTTTAGAGCAATCCAAGTTGGACAAAAATAGAAAAAGCCATTTAAATAAAAGAAATGACCATTTTACAAATTTTACAATAAAATGAATAGCATGAGTAACAACTGCTACAAAAAAACTGAGACTAATTGGTCATAACCTACAAACTATTGCTGTTGCAGCATCCCTCAATGCCCCTACCTCATTGTATGTTTACAGATCAAATGTATATACAGCATAGACATTCAACGTGGTACAAAATGATAAAAAGCTAAAAACATGCTTGATAGGATGTCATGAAAATGAAAAAGTTTTTGTTTAAAAAATATTCATGTATCCTTCCTTGTGTTCCAAATAAAGACAGAAGCCATTTTTATTTTTTCTTTGCCAAACTTCGAGGGGAACTTTTAAGCACGTCTCTGATCCTCAGGTATGTCCCCGTGGCTTCAGCAACTTCAGTGAACTCTGGTGTATCTTCAAATGGAACAATGCCAGCTGCGAACTTGCTCCGATGTGGAACAGCTGTTATCCTCTCGTCATTAGAGAAATCTGGATCAGGGCTCTGCGGGTTGTCTTCCTTGCATTTGACTGGATCAGGGCTCTGCGGGTTGTCTTCCTGGCATTTGATTGGATCAGGGCTCTGCGGGCTGTCGTTTTGGGATTTAACTGGACCAGGACTCTGAGAGCTAATCTCTTGAACCTCTGGTTCCCTTTGATTTTTGCTGGTATGGAAAGCTTCTGCAGGTTTCGATGTGTCCATCACCTCGTCAACCACCTCTGTTTCTGTGCCGACATGAGCAGGTGTGGACACACTCGGTGAACTGGGTGCAGGTGTGGATACACTCGGTGAACTGGGTGCAGGTGTGGACACACTCGGTGAACTGGGTGCAGGTGTGGACACACTCGGTGAACTGGGTGAAGGTGTTCCCACTGCAGGTGTCTCACAATCGCTATTAGTGGCAGTGTCAGCATTTTCCAGAGCTGCCCAAATCAGCCTCTGCTGCTCCTCCAGTTCTTCCAATGACAATTCATCCTCTGTTTCGTCCACAGTCTCATCAGTGACAACCCAGTTACGCCCCCGCAGAGCCGGGGAGCCGTTGGTGGGTGTGGGAGGAGGTGTACCTTTAGGGAGAGGTGGGGGAGTGGGTGTAGCAGGAGGAGTGCCATGGGGTAAAGGAGGAGGTGAACTGAAGCAAGGGGAGCCAGGGGGCAGCGGAGGTTGGAACTGGAAGTCACTTGAGCCAGGATGATAAGGTGTTCCTGGGTCTGGGGGAAAACACACAAACATTAGAAAGGGATAATTTGACCCAATGAAGAGACAGCTGATTCAAGTATTACTCTGCATTATTCTGCATTTCAGCTACGAATAAAAACAGAAGAGCTGCTTTTTTACAACGTGGCAACATTGTAAATGCAGTATTTTATCAAGTCATAAGAACGAAAGAGTGGGTATCGAGATTAAGATTAAGAAAATGACAGTTGACTGCTGCAGTTTTTGACTGTTATCTATCTTTTAAACATAACTTTGTGTTCAAGTAACTTGGGGAGGACATTTTAGACACACAGTGATGTGCCTGCTGAGATGAACAGTTACCTGAATCAATATCCATGTCTGAGCAGGAGTTCCGATCAGGACTGGACCTCGTCTTCTTCCTTTGCTGTGGAGATGACTCAGATTCATGCCGTCTCTTGTTGCAGGTGGCACCAGGCTGTTGGCAAGGAAGAATGACAATGAATGAAAATATTTAAGGGCTCTGCCCAAATGCACAGTTATCACACATCCTCTCTTTATCAGTGCCAGGTTTTTTTTCAGAATATATAGTTTTGTGTATTTATTTTTTATGGTTCTGTCACAATTGTTTGCATTTATAAATTGTCATATGGGTACATATACAGTATTCTATGTCCTCTGATTTGTGTTGGATGATAAGGATGCAAACACTGAAATTTTCATTATTTTATGAATGAATAACCATGAGCAGTGAGGATGGGGGTGAGCAAAGTGGTGTGACTTTATAAGATTTATTTTCATTATTTGGTCACCTTACTAAAATGTAATGCATCTACCTATACTCTACTCTCATGTTCAGGTATAAAATATCAAGTACCAGGATTGAGAGGAGCTGAATTCATGGTTGAAAGGGAGAGGGAACTACTGCAATATTTATTATGGGTGTTATAATAATCCTTCAACAATTTGTGTCTTTCATTTTAAACTACAGTGGTATCATGGAGAATGAGTACAGATCTGACAAATAGTACCCAAGGTGTTTGCAAGTGTTGACGTGTAATATCCAGAACATTTGGTTAAAGCGGTGCAAGACAAGATAGAAGCTAGGAAACATGTTACATGGTTTGAGAGGAAAAAACGCAACAATTTGGGGGACTTTAAGATAATTACCATAGGGAAGTTATTGGACAGGTAGGCTGCAAAGTTTTGCTTCATGTGGCTGGTCTGCATTGGAATGGAACCGTACTGCATGAACTCCTAGAGGTCAGAAAAATAGAAAGAAAAACTGTGAGATGTGCAACTGTCGTAAAGATGCCCTACCACTAAAAAGCAGTGTACGGCCATTTTGATGCTGATTCCTTATGATAGACAAAATAATTTATACACACATATACTGTAGCTCAAAGTGACTCCATACTACAGTATTTGCATTAATCAATTATCTCAATTCTGTAACAGAAAATAAGTTTACAATTATACTATGATTCAAATTTAAGTATTCAAGTATTGTAGCATTGATTTCCATTTTTCCTCTTTCTGATTTGAGGAAAAAATGAAGATATAAACAAAACAAATATTAATATAACTGAAATATGAATATGATTTAGATACCTTGACTCACTTATAGCACATATAACTAGTGATATATTAAAGAAAAAGACTATATCGTAGGACTTACATCTTTCATTTGGTGTGATGCAGGTACATTGAAGCCTGGGAAATCTACCAGTTTGGAAACATCATAAGAGATGTTTTGCGAATTGGTATTGCCGGTTATATTACCATCATTTGAAACTAGAAAAACAGAAAAAAAAACACAGATTCAGAACAACCTTTTACATTTCAATAACATTATTATGTTTTGCAGTAATTTGCTCAAAGGAAAATCAGTGCGACCGCACATGTTTCAATTTCATTTACAACATACCATTCCCATCATACATCGTTAAGCCAGAGTTTTCCATCTCTGCCTCTTTGAGCCAACCCGGTGGGTAGCCGAGCTGCCTCATGCGATAAATTAGGGGAGGGAGGGTGGTGCCATCAAGTCCCAGCGCTTCCAACAGCTCCTCACTGTTCACAGTGTAAAACATGAAACTATCAACATTTACTTTTACTTGGTACAATAGATATTGCATGTGATTAAATGACGTTTGTGTCTGTTGTGTACAAAATAACAATCCTACCTCATGACTCCAGGCTTGTATTTAGCAAACCTCTCCTCCACTTCATCAGCATGGTATCGCTGGTTACTCTGCATGCCCTGGTTGCTGCTCTGATTAAACTCCTTTCTTCTCTCATTAATTGCAGCCATGTCTTTAGGCTAGGAAGGTAAACATGTATTAATGTAAAAAATCATTATGTTTAACTTGGGCTCATACGATAATAAAGCTTATTTGTTCTTACCTTGGGACAGTCTCTCAGCTGATGACCACTCAAACCACAGTTGAAACACGTTGCTTTGGGTCTAGAGTGAACAGATGGACTCATCATATAGGTACATGCCACACAGCAATGAAACAAAGCAAATCATAAACAGAAGATTGAAACAAAATAAAGCTTCATTAATAACCAAACATACCTTTTGTCTTTCATTTCTACTTCCTGTCCGTCTGTGCCAACGACTTGGTTGAAAACCTGCTGATAGCTTTGAACAATTCAGGAAATTTTATCATGTCTGCGCAAAACAAAGCGACAAATTCTTTACCTTGTCTATTTCAACACCTTAATAGAAGTCCCACTTATAGAAAAAAATACAAAATAAATTGCCACATTTAAAATCAAGGAAACATATTTCACATGTTCAAACAGATGAACATGATTTTTGTTGATGTGTCAATTTATCGATGTTAAAGATACGTTGGAACGTCCCATCCGTCTGTCAGCTGGGGGTTGTCATTCACCAGAGGCTGCCCAAGTTTATCAACACTGAATGTAGTGAAATATAAGACACTTCCAACCACCTAAGACAGAAAAACAAGAAAACAGTTTATGATATGTTAACATAGCATGTAGACTATTAGTAAAAAATACAGTTTTCTTTTCCATGCGGCAAGAAAGTGTGCAATATGCAAACCACTGAAATTAACAGTAAATACTCACTTTAAAGGCTTCGGTTGTTGTTCTTATGCTACTGGTAGAGGACTTCTGCGGATCTTCATCCAGAGCAAAAGCTGAATTCTTCATAGAGGATTGAACATGTTTGTTTTTTTTTTTTTTAGCAAATTCACAACTGTATTGATATTAGTCACAATAAAATGCATTCTGGGTAAACAAACCTGAGGTTTCATTTGATAGATGGAGTCTTTCTTTTCATTGCTTGGTTTCTGGTGCTTCAAAATCACACTGCAGATGCAATCTTCAATTTCTTGACGACACAGCCTAAAGGGAGACATTTATTTAGCAATGAGGTAGATAGATAGATAAATAGATAGAAACTTTATTGATCCCGAGGGAAATTCAAGTTTCCAGCGTCACATCATCATAGTGCAAATATGTTAGTAAAAAGGCAGTAAAAAAGTTAGTAACGCAAAGTACAAAGTACATAAAAATATATCAGATATAAAAAATACAAGGAGATGAAGAAAACTGTTAAAACTGAATATAGTGCAGGATAACAGCTGTGATACCTGACTATTAAAAAAGTGAATATAGTGCAGAAGAGACTGTTAAAAATTAATATAGTGAAGAAGGTGCACAAACATCAAGGTAATTAATATGATGTACTTTCATCTTGTTATCCAAAAAGTAAAAAACTGAAACAAGTGTTGGCAAAGTGTTTAACCATTAACTAAATATATTTAACATTGCAACCTCAACTTGACAGTCAGCCAAGACAGACGTGACAGAACTAACTATGCAAACCACAAGAGAGCAAATCAACCCAATTATTGCCATGTAAAATAAGTGCATTTTAATGTTGTTCAAACACTACAGTGTGCCTTGGATTATTTTTGAGGGAGACTTGCATTTTGTACTTTTTTTCCACCCATGCAATAAGCCCTTCACAAGACTGAATGAGCATAATAAACCAATTTGACAACTTACTTTGAAATAATGTTGTTTGTATAAAGGATTTGAAGAGCTGGCCCGTCAATGTTGACATCTTCAACTGTGATGCCGCTGTGAAGTCAGAGGACAATGAATGGTTACTTGATGATCAGTTTCGTTTTCATGTGTTGGGCTTAAAGTGTGTTAAGCTAACTATTACCTTGGTCGTGTCAGGATGTTCAGTTTTCTTCTCAAACCTTTATGTAATCTAAGAGTTAAGGTAAATAGACACAAAAGCCTGCACACAAGAGGCATTAGCATACATTTTCAGGTTTTCTGTTTTGGTTACAGACAGGAGGCTAGCTGCAGACGTTAGCTAGTGCTACATCTAGTTAGCACACACTGATCACATGAAGGATATTCTCCTCTGTGAGCCTCTGGATGTATTCATCGCACTCCTCCAGTCGGCCCCGCAGCTGGCCCGTCTCCTCCTGCTCTTCCTCATCACTGGTGAAGCGTATATGCGTCGGTACCGGCGGTGCGGAGTCATCGAGCTGCTCAAAGAGCTCACTATCCCCGAAATCCACCTCAGCCATCTTTACCCAGCTCTGTGCTACAGGACGCGACGTCACAGGTCAAAGGTGCTGTTCTGCGTTTTCATTGGTCCTCACGGTGTCACGTGTTACGTACACTTAGTGTTTTTAACCCACATTATTGTATTACAGGTTAAGCGCTTCTCATCGGATTACAAAAAAATAATCAAGGGATAAGATAACACACACACAATACAGCTTTTCTAACATATGTGTAAAGTTGTGGGTTGCAGATAAACTAAGACCACGATTATTAATAGCGTCTTCTTTGGTTCCGTAAGACTCCGTAAAACAGCGTTGAGGGCTTAAATACTCATCGTTATTGTCGCGTTTATAGTGATGGGAATTTAGGCTCTTTTTAGTGAGTCAGATCATTTAGCTCAGCTCACCAAGAAGATCCGGCTCTTTCGGTTCCCAAACGGCTCCTCATTTTTACCACTTCTGCCTTTTATAATTCAGCCAAATCTAGCTTTAGCCTTTTTGACCTATGATTAGTATGTGTGCACATATATCACTTAAATTATTCAATATAATTATACTAAACCTTATAATAAAAGAGCCGGCTCTTTGAACCGGCTCGTTCGCGACCGAAACATCACTACTGGTTTAGTCAGTTTGGTCTGCTGCAGCTCGTTTGACTTCTTTACTTTAGTTTACAGCTTTCTGCTAAAACATTCAGTGTTTCTACGGGACAAGACTCAACTGTGACTGACTGAGAAGCTTCATTTTGCTTCCAGCGCGATGTCAAGTTGCCCAATTATCCACTTAACTTTACCTCAGTGTGACGGGGGCTCACTGAAGATCCGCTTTATTCACCTGGTGGATCTGACGTCATTCAGGCTGACTGAGTGTCCCAACAAGGTGAGTGTTAGGTATCATCACTGCACGTTCAAAGGTATGTATGTTGCTCTTATAAGCTCGCCAAAAATGGTAGATTTGTTTTTGTAATCATATTTCCCATAATCCCTTGTTTCATCCTCTAGCAGCTAGGGGGTGCTATCGGTCATCATCTACTTTTTGGAGTTGAATTATATTTACACATACAGTAACATAGCTAGAGCTTATTAAATACAAAATCTGTCCATTTTCAAATTTATGTCCTTATCTTTATTTATTTATTTGCACATATATAAAACTGCACAAAATCCAGTCAATGAAAACAACAAAACAAGAACTGTGTCAGGAGAGGCCACAGGCTTATACAAAGGAGCTCCCCCGAACATAATTTTAAAAATACAACAAAAGTTAAACAACAACAAGAAGTACACAAAATTTGCAGAAAAACCCTAACCAAACAGTGGAAAACAATCCAATAAAAACAATGAAATACATACAAAAAACAGTACAGAAAAAAAAGAAAATGTATCTAAACATATCAAAAGATAATTAGACATCATGCTTTAAAGGGACTGTTTGTAAGAATCAGAAATGCTTGTTAACAGCGACATCTGTGGCCGTTAAGTCAACGAAAGTCAGCGTATGGCTCGTGTTTGTGCTCGCTCTACATAGACACGAACGAGCATCGCTCAAAACAGTGAGGCAACACATGTCAGCTAAAACCACAATATCACTCTATATTTCAGCTGCTTGGCAGTAATGTTAGCTGACCAGACAAAGGTCTCTCCATGAATCACTGCTGATACTAGTGTTGTCTTTTCCTGCTTCAGCCTCCCAACCTCGGCCGGAGGGAACAGGGGAGACACCGGCACTCGGTTGGAAACGATAACATTACTCGCAGCGGAGCCCCGTCACTTCACAAGACAAGGGAAACCTCTGTTGATCTGGAGGAGCTGCAGCAGTTATTTCTGCACAAACGTCCACTGTACATTTACTAGATATTCTCAGAGCTATTAACTCTTCTGCAGTGTGTAATGCGCGCACATGAACGTGAGGTGGAGTGAGCTGAGTGAATGCATGCAGCCAGAGGAGCAGAGTAGCAGAGTACAGCAGAGACTCCGGCCCTGGAGACCAAAGCTACGGTCTCCCCCGCGTCCTCCGACCGCGGCCGACACTGTTTTGTACAACGGGCTTCACTAGATATAACTTTGCGGTTTTGGTGCTTCCGTGTAGTTTGTGTTAGTCTGAGCAGCGTAGCCACACGCGAGCACTCATGCGAGCGCGCATGGGACACCGACCCGGGTGATTTATATGTGTAAGAAGTTACAAACAGTCCCTTTAAATGTGATGATAATTTCCTTTTAAAATGTTCTAAGGATAACGAGCTCTTGATAACATGTATTTTGGTGTTCCACATTTGTACACCACAATATCTGAGGGAGTACTGGCCATGTTTTGTTTTGTAAAACGGCAGGTGAAGATGATAAACCAGTCTGGTATTATGTGAATGACAATGAGAATTAGATTTAAAGAAGTTGCTAAACGATGATGGTAAAGAAGAAGGCAAAAACATATATTTATATATAAACACACAAAGCTGATGAATATTTATGTCATGAACTGAAAGAATGTTCAGTTTCCTGAACAGTGGAGCAGAAGCCTCGTTAGAGTTTGACAAAGTTGCCAATCTTACAAATCGTTTTTGCAACAAATAAAGCTTATGAAGACTGGAGCGGTATGTATTTTCCCAAACAATATTACCATAAATCAAATGGGGATAAATCATGGAACAATATAAGGTTAATAAACAAGAAACATTTATGAAACTTCTTAGTTTGCTGAGGATTCCTAGTGACTCCAGTTTTATTACAAAAAATATGTTTTTTCCAATTTAATTTTTCATCAACTAAAATGCCTAAAAAACGACGACGATCTTATAGCTGCAGTGGGTAGAAATGGAGCAAATATGATTAAAAAAAGTTATTTTTATAAAACGATAAGACAGTAGTGCATGAGACAGGTAATCTTAAATAAATCATGTGCCTCTGTGTCCTCCGGTGCTCCTAATGGCATCTGCAGGATTTCACAAACTGGATGAAAACAGCCAATCAGAGCCGAGCTGGAGCCAGGTGTCAATCGCTCGTGAACTACGATCAAAAGCAGCGCTGATCATATATGAATCAATCAATATTATGTTACTGTAATCCCTATTTCCCGCCTCAAATGTTTTCAGAAACATCTTGTAGTGTACTGTTTAGCTGTAAAATGCTAAAGTTTGTGACCCGGCAGCCATGTTGAGATCAGTTGAGGAAATACGAAGTGCAAGCACCGCCCAACAGCTGGAGCACAGCCAATAGGAACGCTTTCTCTAAAATGACTTGTGATTGGCCAAAGTCTCCCATCACAGGCTAGATATTTTAAAACCTGAAAACAGAGCCACAAGGAGGTGCAGAAGTCTAGTTATCTCTCAGAACACTTGAATTAAAAAAATAGGCTGAAAGGTTATTATGGAATTTTTGCCCAATGATGCCAAAAACATTCTGCCCACTGCAGGTTTAATGGAAGACAAAATACGGAGGTGGGTTCATATGAATCATCTCTGTATCTGTTTCAGAGTCCAGTGGTTCCTCTCTATTTAGGAGCTGATCTCTTCTCCAACACGGACATCCGCACAGAGAACCATCCCAGATACCATGCCAAGTTTGCCAAGAAGGGATTTGCAACAAAGATACATTTTTCCTCAGGTAAAATGCACGAGAAAAAAGTATCATAAAGATAGAACAATGGCTTAGCTTACATCAATACACACACACTAACACTTGACAGTGTTATCTTCCTGTTGCAGCATTCAGGTTCCATGGGTTGAAGGTACCTACTTCAAATAACAGCCTCTGGTTCTACAGCGTTCAAGGTCTGTTTCGAGTAGCCTTTGAGATGTACAGTAAGCAAGAGCAGCTTGCTGTGTTAGAGAACTTCCAGGTGCAGTACACTTAACATTATGTGTTATATATTTGTTTTATAAATACCCCAATATAACTTTTTTTATACATATTACTGTCTTTCCTTTGTAGGATGTTTGGAAATCGCAGATAAATGACAGCCCTCTGAAAATGAGTTACAGCCTCAGTGTGCAGCTCGACTTTGCACCATCCAGCAGCCTACAGCATACAGATCCAAGGAAGGAAATGTCACCTCAGCTTTGCCAGGTTGGCAGTGACACAGGTGATGCATCAGCAGATCACGACTATTGTTCTTTTCCCAAGCAGAGCTTGCAAACTGAGGAAAGCCGACAAGTGGTATCCTCAGTGAGACAGAAGTTGCACAGATTGGATGACAAACTCTCCTCAGAGACTCAAAGCTACACAGAACAGCTGGAGACCGTCTTGCTGCTTTTGGAGAACATTGATCGGTATATAAATGGGAATCTAGAAGAAAAGGATGTGACAGAAACTGTGTTAACCCTGCTGAAGGCCAAAGACTGGGGCTGTGTGTATTCAAGCTCCCTGCTTTGTGGTATAGGACGTTGGCTAGGCCAACAGTTTCATGCGGCCAACAGCAGCATCAGCCAGAAAGTGGAGGGCTTTAAAGTTCAGCATATTGAACAAATTAGTGACTTGCCACCTGCTGAGGAACTCGCCACAGAGCTGTTCCCAGAAGCCATGCAAACACTGCTGCTGCATTGGATGGGCTTAAGTGAGGAGTCCACTGTGGAGAAGAGACACAGTGAGTACCCAATCCTGCTCCTCATCCTAGAGTTTGCCAACCACAACCTCATCACCGGTGTGGCTCATGTGCTGTACTCCAGTCTTATATGTAAATAGGAGTGGATTTCCATTTAGGCATCAACACAAATACGGCAATTTAACTAAACAATTTCCAGTATTAAAATGTTTGTATATTTGTATGTGAAGTTGTCCTTTCTTGCTTTGGGCAGTCTAGTTTTTGCTGCACATACTATTATCAGTTTTGGTAACAACTAGGGCTGGGTGACGATTCAGTATTGTTTGTTGACTTTCAGTGGAATCCGAATACCATGACATAATTTTTGTTGTTTTAGAAAATGATTAATGATTCCAAGCAAATTTTGTTTGACAAAACAAGCAACGTTTTCTTTCTTCGTAATGGACAGTTCTTAAACACACAGTTCATTTAACTTGACATCAACTTGATTCATTTGATTTTGCCTTTGTTTTATTGCTATATAAATTTATTTTGGAAAAATTATTTTGATATTGTAATTTTATCATTAACACCTAGCCCTGGCAACAACACTAAGTTCATCTAAACCAAAATGTAAAAATAAATAAATAAAAAATAACCCACAGCTATCACATAAAATAAGAATTAAGTGAGGTGAACCATTATCAACACAAAACTAATTTATTTTAAGAACATTTGAAATATGTGATTCCTCCATGTCAAGCACATATTTATCCATGGCAACCCTGAAGACAATATGTATTACGACCCACCCGATCAGGAGAAATGAATCTGTGGGATTCTGATAATGCAACATTGACTTCAGATGTTTTTTCGCTAAATGGATGTAAACAGTGTTCACTTGAACCACATTATATTCACTTTATGTTCAAACAATCACATATCAATATATATTCGAGTTAAAAAAAAAAAAGCTACCATATTATTCAAACAAATATCTAATTTTAACCAGTATCAACCAGTCAAACTGATGCATCCTTTTCCAAAGATTACAGTACAGATTAATAAACACTGAGACAAACTCAGCATCTGGCTATTTACATTATAATGTTCCAATATGTGAGATGTTCGTCTATAAATAAATTACAGATTCAGAGCAACATCCATGCAAGCTTGAGGGCTAGCGATGAATTGGTGGTCCTATATGATCGGATGAATAGCAAAGACCGCCGACGTTTGGCACTAGATGGAATCCATTCCACGCGAGAATGAGGAGGTGAAGCCGAGGCCCATTCCCCTTTGGGTGTGCGTCTGAGAGCGAGCCATCTCGTACTGAACGTCAAGGTTCCTAAACATCTCCTCCTGCTTTTGAAGAGTCTTCATGCCTTCATCGTTTAGTGGTTTGGCAGCTTCGGCTTCATCCTCTCCCTGTAAAGACAAGACAATACAATTTAGCTCTGAGAGGTTAAAAAGGTTAGAAAGCTTAAAGTGGTGGACTGAAGATTTAACAGCAGTATCAAATACCGATTGGTTACAGGTACAGTGTGTAGGGTCTGGTGGCATCTGCAGTGCAGTGGTGAGGTTGCAGATAGCAATCAACTTAAACTTCTACCCTATATAGTAGCCATGGCTATCTGAGGCGTAACCTGGGTCCCAGAGGCCAGGAGGGCCGCCACGTTGAGGGCAGGGTTGGAGGTGGCCGCTGCAGCTGCGTAGGAGAACTACGGTGGCCGACGCAAAAACATGTAAACGTGAATGTCCCTTTCTAGAGCCAGTGTTTGGTTTGTCTGTTCTTAGCTACTGTAGAAACATGGCGGCCGGCTCCGTGAAGCCGTATGTAGATAGAAACGGTTCATTCTAAGGTAGCGACAACAACGATTAATATTTTCAGGTGACTATATACAAAATAAAACACTTATTAATATTATATTCAATTTCAATCGACAATAGATCCCCCTAAATATTACTCACTGGTCCTTTAAGTAAAATTACAAATTATACTTACTTTAATACCCATTAGTTTGCGGAATTTTACATTTTGGTTCTTGTTTCCAAAGTTTAACTTCTCCCACAACTCAGCTGTCTGGGACTTGTCCTTGAAAACAGAAGTGATAAGAATCATGTTATGATAAATACATAACAATATAGTACATCACAATATCCTTTTTACAACTGGGGGACGAATAAGAAATAACAGCAAAATCCAGTCTTACCCCCTCCTTCTTTCCCTGCCATAGCATTTTTCTCTTCTTCTCCTGCTCTGCAAACTTCATGGGGTTCACAGCGGATGGGTTATAGTAGCTAGGTACGGCAATACCAGTCTCTGCCAGTGTTTTTGCTTGAAGCGCTGCCATCTGCGCTGCCATGGCTATCTGAGGTGTGACCTGGGTCCCAGAGGCCAGGAGGGCCGCCACGTTGAGCGCAGGGTTGGAGGTGGCCGCAGCAGCTGCAGCAGCTACTGCTGCGATAGGGGCAGTCACTGGAAACAAAATACACAGACCGGCATAAGTGAGTGAGTGAATCTTGACTCAAGGCTTTAATACTTGGCACAATAAGCGCTTCTCACCTGCAGCTATCTCCTGCTGTTGCTGCTGTTGTTTCTCAAACATTTCCTTTTCCTTCTGCTCCTGTAGTTTCTTGGCTCGCTCTAGCCTAGAAAGCAAAAGAGAGAAGAACATGTTACTCATTTGGTTTAGAAGCCTACCGTGCCCACTGCTGTGTACCTAAAAGTGATGCGAACTGTAAGCAAAAAAGAATCATCACATCAGCCAGACTTTACATGTGTTTTTTTTGAGCATTTTTGCCTTTATATAGTTAACAGGGGATAGTAGAGATTTGAAAGGAAATGAAGGGAGAGAAAGGAGGGGTAACATGCAACAAAGGTCCCCGGCCAGACCCACTAAATGTGGACGTTAAAATTACATGGTTAGTGTCTAAGATACCTAGACCACCAGTACACCCCACCTATCACAATTTTATGTTTCCTTGTTTTTCTACCAATGTGGGTTTTATGAACAACAATGCTCTCTGGCAAGTGCAACATGGATGAGAAGTCAGATTACAGCCAAACCCAGTGGTCTACAACTTTCATCTGAATAACTCCAGGAATGAATGGAGACTGATGGTGAGTTTTAAATGTATTTCTCTGTTTGGTTCCATTAATGCTACCTAATCTGTGCTTTACCTGCTAGCCATATCATCTTCTTACAATGTCAGGCATTAGTAGAGCAGTAAAAGTTGAAACTGTCTGTAGAATATATATATACATATATTCTTTTAAAAAAAGCTTTGTAACTGCTATTACACAGATGCAATCAGCACCTCTACCATTCCTTGGATTTGGCCAGAACAGAACGACCAACCATCTATATTGTAAATGCCCTGTAAGCTGTTGCCTTGCCTTCTGGCCAGGGCCTCTTGTGCATCCATAGCTGTGTTTCGGCCCCGGAAGGCAGGTGGATTAACAGACCTGCTTCGACTCTTTCTGCGCACTTTCTCACTCCTTTTCTTTCGCTCCCTGGTGGAACAAAACAAAACAAAAAAAAAAGAAAAATCAATGAGCATACGGAGAATGACAAGCAAAATGGTAAGTATGGAGGACAAGAGTTCAAAAATACTTAATATTGACATTTCAATTAAGCTCACCTGCTCTTACTGCGACTTTTGCTGTGATGACGGTGTTTGGTCCTTGAACCTGAGCGAGACCTAGCCTTCTTCTTCCGGTCCCGACTGCGTGATCGCGATCTCCGTTTGTCCTTACTTTTGCTGTGAGGCCGCCTGAAAACAACAAGATCCATCAACATGAATCAAAGAAATTACCGACATGAATCATAGTGCCACCATAGATTTATCCTTGATTAAGAACAGATAGTCTACTCTGTATCAAAAATGCTGAGTGGTATTTAATGAGACCAGAATTTCAATAGAAATTATGATACATTTGTTTATTTGTGGGGCTTCAGTTATCCCAAAAATGTTCCAGCCAAAGCATTATTAATTCAGAAACTATAACAGACACTCATTAAACAAGTTAAAAGACCCACTGAACATATTTCTTGATGCAGTTTATTGATCAAACTAACCTCTCTCGTGAGTGTGACCTGGACAAGCTGCGGTCCTTGGAGGGCCTCCTGTCTTTGCGCCTGGATCGCTCCTCTCCATTCTCTACTGAAAGTCTCTCCGGCTCTTGCCGCTCGTCTGTTTTTCTGTGTGATTTCGATGGCTTCTCAGAGTCCCTCTTTCGTGCCTGTTTTAAGAAGAAGTTGTCTCTTTCAGGAAAATAGTGCAACAAAAAGAGTTAGTACCATGGCTTATGGCAGACGGTATGTAATAAAATTTGACAAGTTGAAAAAAAAAAAAATCCTTGTCATTTCAAATCCACTTTCATAACATAAACAGAATGTCATTCTGCGAACATGATTGCAAGTGTGGGCATTGCTGTAATATGGACCAATTTGACACTATTTTCAATGTAAAATGCATCTGTTCAGACTGCACCTTGAGCCATAAAATAATAAAAACCTTTCTCTCTCTCTTACTGTCTCTAAATGTAGCACTTGATGTAAATCAGCATACTTTATGAAGTTGATGGAATTGCATGATTCTTACACTTTTTGTACTCACATGGTTGAATGCATGTATTGCGAGTCACTTTGGATAAAAGTGTCACCTAAATAAATGTAACATAATTTAACCAAACCAGAATGATTGGAACCTCCAACATCTTGTAATAGTGTACATCTAAACCTTCAGATCTGATTCTCCGGAAAACACTCAAATGTGGTTTGTCAGTTCAGCAACAACGACAACCTCCATGTTACCAAAATGCTTTGAACTTGAAACCACATAGAGGTGAAAGTAGGGATGGGCATATGACTTACTTTTTACGGCTTCTTTACTTACGTCATCCAAATCATACAACCCACAGCGATAAATAAACATGAAAAACACAGATAAACTTCCGAAATTAAAATGTTGCATTTCTACAATGTATTTTTTTTGCCAGGTTTAATGTCCTATGCACCATCTTATGTCAAATTCAGTCACATCATCTTTATCTCATATGAACATAGTTTGGAATGGGTTTTCATTAGTATGATGTGGCATATCACTAAAGAGGGGGGCAGCAGTTGTTACTCTTTACACAGACAAATTAGTCTGACGGGAAAAACTGCATAATTACATAGGCAATTCAAAGACGCTGTCTGGATTAATTGAAGGATTCATTAGTTTAATTATGCCCATCCCTAGCTGAAAGAGATACAAGAGTTAATTAAAAAATTGAATGAAGTGAGACAAATAGGAGTTTGAATGGCAGATAGTTACCTGTCCCAGTAGTAGACATATTATTTTGCTATGTCAGCAGGGTCTTCTGTTCAGTCTCTTCGTGCATTAGCACGCTGAGTATGATTTATTATAGAAATGTTATCATGTGATCTACACACAGGATTTAACAAAAAAATCTACTCTGCACCATTTAATATGGTTAAAAACAATGACAGTTATCCAAGGATGAATGCTTCCTTTGAGACATGTCAAAATAGAGAGGACCCTTTCCATGTCAGTTAGCCCATCTCCATCTATTTCTTTTGTTCTTAACTTTGATTACTGTAACATATTTAACCTAATAAAACATACTCACCTTGACCTAAAGTTAACAAGGAATACAACTTAAGGACTTCAAAATCACATCAAATGTGTTTCTAGTCATAGAAATGAAGTTATTAGTTACCTCTTTACTCCTGCTGCGACTCCGTCTGTATTTTCTGTCACCTGGAAACAGCAGAAAGCAGAGTGCTGACAAATATACATTTCAGAAACAGCAGAATCGTAAAACAAAATGAGGTTGAGAAGAGCACATTTGGACAAACACACACTAAGCTACTATATATAGTATTTTATGCAGTTAGTGGACAAGTTTCTGCAGTAATTTCTGTGGACACAGTTTCTATGGACACTTTAAATCTGCACTTCTTAAAAGAACATGAGAGTGCAGACTTTGAACAGTAATTGTAGTAATATGTTATCATACCGTCGCATGTAATGTAACTACATGTTAGGAAAGTGACCTCAGTCACCTCACTAATATTAGGATACATTTATTTTTTGTGGCTAAATCAGTGGGTGGCTGTTTTCTTCCCACAAATTCAACTGATGAGTGTATATACTGAGAACAAATTTCATACCATGTCCCTAATTATTCTGGCATTTGTAATCACTGTCTGGGTACTGTTACTGAATACTAACGTTTTCGGTCCCTGGAGCGTGACCTTGACCGTGAATGGTGGTGTTTGGAGCTCCTGGGAGACCTGGATGACTCCATGCTGCGTTTTTTTCTGTGATGAACTGGGGAACCCGTTCTCAAGTCGCCCGAGTCATTGTCGCTTCCCTGGAAGAAATGGATATGAGATAAAGACCCATCAGCAGCAAATCAGTCATATCAGACACACTCATTTCATAATGTCACTGCATCCCAAATAGGTTTTTACATACAAATATAAATGCATTGTAAAATGTATACCAATTACTAGTGCTTAAGATTACTCAAAGCAATAATGAATTGATTTATATACGCTGATAATATTGCTTTGTTTCAGCCCTACAGTTTTAGTAAGGATGGGCTGCAGTGTTATATAGCCCATCCTCTTAAACACACTATTTTAAACCCTTTGATTATGCATTATCTCTCATATGCATTGTGGGAATTTTCTTTTCTTATTGAAGATTGTGTTTTGTTGTCTTATGCAGAGCCTTATGTTGATCAGCACTTTTCAATTCACTGTACATCATTGTGGTATACATGTGACATCCTTGACTACTTGTTTAACTTAAAAGGTCCTGTGTTGTAAAAAGTAAGATTTTCATATCTTTTATATTATAACGCAGGTTTAAGTGCTTTATAAATACTGCGAAAGTTTCGAAGGGCTTAATATACCGAGAAATACACACAGCCCGTATTCAGAAATTGTGCGTCTGAAACAAGCCATTAGGATTTCTGTCCATTTGTGATGTTACAAATATACAATATTTAGACCATTACACAGTTTTAAATGTAAACCTTCTAAATGTGCCCCAATTTATTCCTGTTTGCAGTGTGTGTTAATGACATAAGCTGTCAGGAAGTAAATATGGACCCAAAATGTTGCCAGGCAACGCAGTTCTGTTGCAATTCCGTTGAAATGCACTAGAAACGGAGCTTTTCAGACAGTGGGTAAAAAACAGGTATATTCAGGCAGACGGCATGAGGAAAATAAAGTTTTTTTTTAACATTACAGCATGTAAACATGTTCTGGTAGAAACACAAAATACAAGTATGAACCTAAAAATGAGCATGATATGGGACCTTTAAATCAACAGATGTCCAGTCAGATGGTAAAGAAGTTAATATTAATGAAATTGGGCCAGTGTTTTTTATCATCCATACAGACAAAAAAACAGGGCTTTCAAATGTATTATCAATAGCACTAACGTTACCTTAATCCACTAACTATGTAGTAGCGTTTAACAATAATAAAAAGCTGCAACTGATGTTTAACTGTGGCATTAATCTGAGCTATTTCTAAATACGACATCCGGTGGACTTTACTGAGTGTCATGACGATGCTTTTTACACCAAAATGCAAACCCAGATTCGACAGAGAGGACAGTCTACCCAACAACAAGCTAGTTAGCCAATATGCTATCTACCTACACTAGCTAATCCCACTGCGTTCTCCATTCATACTGAACATCGGAGAGCATTGTTAGCATTAGCTAAGTGGCTAAGCTAACTGAAGCTAACTGAAGCTACCCGCCATCTTTAAGAAAACAAGTATTTCTAAATATAATCATAAACCTTTACAAACGTTATCTGGGTGTTCCTGCATTCACATGTGTCTTGATTATCGTTATGTGAGGGTACTTACCGACATAATGCTGAAGCACTCTGTGTATGTAACACGACTGTTTTGATGCTTGTTACAGACGAACACGGAGAGCTGCTCGGCTAGCTGCTACACAGCACAGCCGTTGTCTGGCTCAGCTAATCTCCGCTTCTTCTTCTTTGGTGTTAATTGGCGGTTGGCAAACAACGATTTGGTGCATTACCGCCACCAGCTGGTCTGGAGTGTGGACCAGACTGGCTAGAAAATTACTATATCCCAATAAAGACAAATAAAAGAAAAACTATAAGAAAACAAAAAGAAAACAAACAACCTCATATTTTTCCAATCGTATTAATTTGTCTAAGATACTGAAATAATGTTTTATAACACTCATTTACTGAGTTCTTTTGTAGAATATCTATTAAAGGGGACATATTATGCTCATTTTCAGGTTCATGTTTATATGTTGTGCTTCTACTAGAACATGTTTACATGCTGTAATGTTTTAAAAAAAAAACATTATTTTTCTCATATTGTCTGTCTGAATATGCCTGTATTCACCCTCTGTCTGAAACGCTCCGTTTTAGCGCATTTCAACAGAATTTCATTGCTAGGCAACAGCTTGTGTCGCTGTTTACATCCTGTCAGCTGATGTCATTCACATACACTGCAACAGGAAATAAACTGGGACACATTTAGAATGTTTATGTTTAAAACTGTAAAATGGTCTAAATATTGTATATTTGTGACATCAGAAATGGACAGAATTCCTGACGGCTTGTTTCAAACGCACAGTTTCTGAATATGGGCTGTGTGTATTTCTCCATGGATTGAGTGTTAAGATACTTTCACAGTATTTCACTTACACCTGCTTTATAATATAAAAGACATGAAAATCTTACTTTTTATAATATGGGACCTTTAAATCAAAGTGTACTTTAATCTCTTTAAGGCCTTGACTCAAATGCCATTCTTTCTTCCTCATATCTCTCACAATGCAATATGACATGTTCCACCGTTTCCTCTTGTCCACAATAAATACATTTACCTGTGTCATGTTTACCTATTTTAAATAGTGTGCTGTTTAATCCAGTGTGTCCAAATCTAAGTAATATGATTGTCTCATCTCTCCTGTTCCTCCCTACATCATTTTTCTCACTTTCCTCTGAACTCTGTAAGACCACCGTCCTTTCCTCTCTTCCTCCCATTGCTTGTGCCACCTTTCCCTCAGTCTGTTTAATAATTGCTCTTCATTTCTGTTTTGCTGAAACTGTCAAATCAATGTCGTTACTTTTGTAGCCGTCTTTGCAATCTTATCTACCATTTAATTTCCTTTGACCCATATATGTGTGCTGGTATTCATAAAAATATTACTGTAAGCCCCATCATCTGAATTCTGTATGATGTTTGTTGTATTTCAGTCAACATGTGTGTCTGCTGTCTGCATAGCAGATGTCTTGCTCAGTTAATATGATCTAGGTTGCCAGGTTTTTACCTCTTGTAGCCTACAGTATCACCAGTATCACATACTGTAGATTGAAGGTTGTCTAAGCCAGATCGAGCGGGCCAAACAACAGCAGGGGCACTGGTATTTTTTTTACTTTTAAAAAGTCTGTAGAAACTGAAAATGCAAATAAATCACTAATAAATGATCTCTAAACCACCGCCATAAATGAAGCACTTGACAACGCAATAGACCGAAACCTATGACTGAAACATATCCAACCTGGCAACTCAACAAGGCTATCCCGGATATTCATGTAATGCCCCCACCCCTCTGTGCTGTGCACATATTGTTTTTTCTCCCCACATTTAGCCTGTCAGGCAGCACTTATTCTCAAGGCTGTGCACAGCGCAAACAAGTTTAGTTGATTAAATGGTTATATTTGGATAACAGATGGATGATATCAAAATATGGGCTGTGGTTGCGGGGTTTACTTCTGCCAATCCCAAGGAAGGAGGCATGATGTATAGGTAGCCTGGAATGGATGTTGCATCTGTTAGACAAAAATCAGGGCAGAATCACCCCTTTTTTCAACCGACAGCAAACCCGCCAAATTCTAAAGCTGTTGAGTTGTGTTGGCTCTGTGTTATTGTAGCTGATTATCTCAGCAAAGTGGTGAAATATAAACTCTATCTACATTGTAGTCGACTGTCCGCCAACTCGCCATCGCTTATAGGTATCAGCAGGTCATTTTAAATGTGGTTGTTCTTCTAAGGTTTGGCTGAATTGACGTTTATTAGCATTAGTGTTGTCATGGTGAAGTTACAACGGCTATAATGTTAGCTAACTTATCGCATTCCAAGTAACCGTTAGGCTAAACTAAAGTCAACCGTTAACGTCAACGGTTACTCACGTTGACTCATTCTAAATCAATAATGTCGATGTGGAGCGACGTTGAGCTTCTGACCAGCGAGGACACAAACACGGTCCGTCTGGGCAGTGTTGGGTCCAGGGAGGAGAATGGCAGCGGCTTGTATCAGGTGGACACACTGGTCAAGATCTCCACTGCCAATGAGGTAACCTTAATGAATGTCAATATTTACAGTACACCAATATCCCTCACACAAAAAGAAATATACTTCAAGTTTATTTTATGAAGTAAACTTGAAGTATAGTTCAAGTGTATTATAATGTACTAATATCAATGTACTAGTAGTATACTAGTATAGTGCACTTTCATAGACTAAGCTACTGGAGTTACCCTGCACTATATTCACTTTTAACAGTCTCTTCTGCACTATATTCAATTTTAACAGTCTCTTCTGCACTATATTCATTTTTAACAGTCTCTTATGCACTATATTCAGTTTTAACAGTTTTCTTCATCTCCTTGTATTTTTATATCTGGTATATTTTTTGTACTTTGTACTTTGCACTACTAACTTTTTTACTGCCTTTTTACTAACATGTTTTGCACTATGGAACTGTGATGCTGGAAACTTGAATTTCCCTCTGGATCGATAAAGTTACTATCTATCTATCTATCTATCTATCTATCTATACTTGTAAGTGCACTACTTTAATACTAAGACTAAAGACTAAATTGCCCCACTTTCTAGTTTATAAAATGCATACTTTTAATTATACTTTAAATGTAAGAGTAGTAAACTTTGACTAAACAACTAGTTTACATCCAAGTTGTATTTTGTACTACAACTATAATATAAACTAGTGAACTTATACTGTTAGTTTACTAGTTATATACTAGCTCACTTTTTTAGTTTATGAAAGTACACTTTAAATTATACTCTCAGTAAACTACTGGTTTAATAGTTTTTACTGCAAGTATACTTGTAAGTTTTCTTAAGTGAACTTATAGTACTTAGCCAAATGTACTTTTACTTTTCTGTATACTTTTCATTATAAGCCAAATATACTTGGACTTTTCTTTATACTTGCCAAGTACACTTAGACTTTTCTGTATACTTGTCGGTATAAGCTAAGGATACTTAAGTGTATTTTTGTAAAGTATATCTCTGATAAGTACATAAAAAGTAAACTGAAAGCATACTCTCTTTAGGTTTAAAAGAAGTATACTAATAGCACACTTGAATACATTTCTTTTTTGTTAAGGATGCTCTTGTATCCCTCTTGCTCCATTTATTTACTAGGCACTCACACCCAGGTGCGTAGCAAATAGTTCTGAGCCCTCTGACAGTATATTGCCCATTCCTTCCTTTAAAGTAGTAGTAGTGGATCCTTTAGGTACATCACCCTACTAGAGACAGCACTGGTCAGTGATTGGATGGAAATGCTGGTTCTTGCAGGTGCAGGCAGATCCCAGTCTCTCCTCCTCCAGTGGTTCAAACTGGAGCATTGTTGTTGCAGACAAGACAGTTATCCTGTTTGATCAGAGCTATCAGACCATCCTGCTGCTTCTTCACTTTGGTATGTTCCTCCATTCATCTTCACACTGTTTACTATCTGGCAGATGTCAGTTTATGTCCTCTGAGATGGCCTGTGTGGCTGCATCCAAATCAGCAGGTCCAAGAATTTGTTAAGATGACTGATCACTGTGTCTCTGTGTTAAGGCTGCAGTTTGACCTTTCACAGTAACTGTATGTTAATACCACAATTTATTTTTCAGAAACTGAAGTGGATGCCTTTGATGTATGCCTGGATGGACAGTTTTTGGTGGTCTGTGAAAGAAATGGAAATCTTCATTTGATCTATGTTCCACACAAGAGAATCCTTCTCACCAGGGTATGAGTGTTGTTAGATATCCATAAGGCCTATTAGTGTGGTATTACATTAGATATGATCGCTCTGTGTCTGACCTTGAATTGTTATAGTGTACTTGTTATAGTGTTCACCTACAACACTTGAAGAATAGTACTCAACTATAGATGATGGCAGCAGCAATAATCCTGTAATAATCCTGATAACGTTGTGTCTTTCCACAATGTGTTTCACTTATGTACATTAACATGTTGTGTTATTTTTGGGGATTTATAGGCTTTGGTAGAGAAACCATCCAGTGGAGATAAAACATACCGTTATCTCACCATAGAGGAGGACAAGGCATCCTTAGGTAAAATGTATTGGCCTATATGAATATGAGAAATTTCGTGAGAAATGAAGGTGTAATATCTAGGAATTTCTAACCCTAGCTTTTAAATTATGTTTTTCTTAATCTTTTCTTAATGTTGTGTTGCTAATTTCTCTGATTATTTTTTTTTTTGACAGGGATGTACCATGTATTCCTTCTCATAAAGGATGGGTTTTTCCATATTACAAACCTTGCATTGGCAAAGATCGAGACAGGTATCAAAACAGCATGTGCAGTAGACTTTTTGGAGTTTTGTTGGAAGCATTGTGTTGACCACATTAAACATTCATTCTTTTGTCAACACAGCCATTGAAAACATAGATCTGGGAGCTTTGAAAGAGGTAAGTTAAAGCAATTTTCTGTCCATGCAATCGCAAACATTTTTCTTTTCTTTTTTTTTACTATAATCACACTTTTCCTCAACTCAGCTCCAGTCGCTCATCAAGATAGACTTCTGCTCCACCAGTGATTACCACGACGAAGGCTGCAACACAGCAGTGATGTTCAATCTGGGCCCCGAAATCCACTTAATGATTGGGGTCAGTGTCTGAGAGAAGTCATATTAATTTATTTACCACCTGCAGTTATGGTTACATGTGAATTAATGCATATTTAAAGGACAAAACAAAATGAACTCTATCCTAATGGACGATGGTACGTCAAATATTTAGTGCTTGCTTTATATCAGTCCCTTTTCATACTCTGCTGTTGCATGTCTGATTTTCCTGCAAATGTAAACAAATTAAACTAATCTTTACCATGATATTAAGACAAACTTTAAATTAAGTTCAAAATATTTCTGTAAATAAAACCTTTCTAGGAATGGTAGTTACTCCTTATATAAAACAGGATACAACATGTATTTCTTGATGTAATTTGTCAAAACATTATCTTCACAGGGGGAGAAAGAACATATTGTGACTCACTGGACGATGGACCCTCATCAAGCCAAGATGCGCCTTGCTAACTCTATTAACAGCAGCTTAATTCCAGGTAAGGTCTTATTCCATGTTCAACATAGTTACACTTCGTTAATGTGCCTTTTGGAAGATGCTAAATATTTGTTGTCATCTACATATTTAAAGGAACAGTGTGTAACATTTTGGGGGATCTATTAGCAGAAATGGAATATAATATTCATAACTCTGTTTTCATTAGTGTATAATCACCTGAAACTTAGAATTGTTCGTTAGCTTAGAATGAGCCCTTCACATCTACATGAGTAGAGTCCGCCATGTTGCTCAAACCAAACACTGGCTCTAGAGAGAGCCTTTCACGTCTTTACGTTACCTGAAGGCCACCGTAGTTTTCCGACATGCTTATGAAACTGCGGTAACGTGAGCCGCAGAGTGCAAAACCGTGGTACCACCAGCCGGTGTCTGACTTCCATTGCTCCTAAAGTAGTGTTATTATGGTAAGGACGGCCTCTGAGTGAAGCAAACGGCATTACCATGGTTTTGCACTCGGCGGCTCATGTTACCACAGTCTTGGAAAGGGAGGAGTGAGTGGAGGGGTTCTCGGTTGGTTGCAATTTGCAACCACGCCACTAGATGCTGCCATATCCTACACACTGTACATTTAACATTTAACTTTTTTAGTAATTACTGTACGGGCTCAGCTTTTTGGACATGGGTGTATTTATAGTAAAGCACAAAGTATTGGGTAAAAGAGACAAGATAATAAATAGAAACACAATATGAAACCGTTGCAAAACAAGTAAAAAGTTAAAATGCCTCTTCGAGTAGATTGTATGAGGGTTGTAAATTCTCCTTTTGTGTTTACTTCAAAGGTGTGAGGAAGATGGTGGTGGTGGACAATCTCTTGTACATTCTTGACACTGAGGTGAGTTCAGTGGTATAACCTGCAGCTGTTGGATATACCATTGCATGAGGTTCGATCAAAAGTATTTGAGGTTAACAGTATGGATTGCTTTGTGTTTTCATCGGCTGCAGGATGCCCTGAGTCTTTGGGACCTACATTTCCTTGTCATGATTCACTGTTGGGAGGATCCTGCCATCCATGACTTTGAACTCACCACAGAATGTGGCTCTGCCTCCATGGTGGCGTACGTATCAACGTTTTATCACATACTGTAGCTGTACATTTACAGAAAAATGTGCCTCAATCAAACAATGTTGAAAATGTAAATTAATTTGTGTGTATTACAGCCAAGACAAGGGCAGCGTGAAGATGATTACACTGACGAAGCAAGACAACAGTCAGGTATCAGTAAAATTTCTTTTGAAGAAACTGTAATAGACGACCATCTCAAGTCCTGTTCTGAACTGGACGTGCTGTTTTTTAATTTTCCAGATCAACTCACTGCAAATACGATTTCTGCCCTCCATGACTGTTTGCTACTCCCTGGATGTCTCCTCAGTCTCCTGTCTGGTCCAGACCAAAATAAACATGGTAAACAATCAACACGTATCAAATTGTTTTATGGATGATATATGGACATGTGCTGTTGCTAGAAGTTAATATTTCTGCACATTTAAAGCAATTGTTTTATCCTCTGATTTCAGGATACAATTTATTTAGTTGAAGGGATTTGTGAGAACCCAGAAAGGTAGGATATGTTTTGTTATGATTTACTATGATGTTCAGCCAGTACTTGAGTGATATGATTAATGCTTTTATAAACTATGAAGTGGTCTCTTTTTCTTGCTCTTCATCATGTAGTCGAGGAGAGCCTATATCTTCTGTTGTTGTCAGATGCTTCACAGAGGCTTTGCCTGAGAACAGGTACCCAAGTTTAATTGGATACATTTCAACATTATCTGCAGTTTGTTTAGTCTGCATGATTTCAGTATAATTTAACTTTTCTCTGTTCACAGATTTAGCAGACTTCTTCACAAACACATGTTTGAGGAGGCTGAAAAGTTTGCCATCACATTTGAGCTGGATTTAGAGGTAAGTGAAAAGTGGAAAAGTAAAATTCATGTGACTGTTGTGGACTAGACTTTTATTTTTTTCCTTTGGCCTCAGTGTACAATGGAATAAAATATGACTATTAGACCAGAGAATTATGATTTTAGAGTAGAAATATATATTAGAATGGTGGTGCACCTGGTGGTAATTGACTACCCTAATGTGGGCTATACACAACTAAAAATCCCACTTTTGTTCAGCTTGTTTACAAGGTGAAGCTTGACTTTGTGCTGGAGCAGCTGGCCTCTGCATCGGTGGGTGGCTATGGACAGAATGTGTGGTCTGAACTTGTGGAGGAGGCCAAGACCAACCTGATGAAGATCACAGTCAGTTATTAATTTACAGTTCCAAAATGATGATACTTTCTTAAGTTAGTCATAGCAAATTAAAATTATTATCAAGTATTAACCCTCATTAATAGGTTATTTTTTCGTGTTGCCTAGGATGAGCAGTATGTGGTGGAATACTGCCTCAAGGCTCCGTGGCCGACCTTTGACACAGCAGAGAAGATACTAAACCATGCTGCCACACGATACTCCTCCTTGCAGATCCAAGAGGCCTTGGCCAGGCTAGCAACGTTCTGCAGCCTGCACGGCCCGGAAAACTTCAAGTAAATTCAAAGTCTTAGTGGTCTCCTGTATAGATCATTATGTACACGTATGTGTGATTTTAGTATGTTATTCTGTCATCCATAGTGGCATCGCGTGGATTGAGTTTCTGAACAGCACTGACAATTTAGGAGACATCCTCAACCACCTAAGAGAGGGAGACATGAAGGGTGCACAACTCCTTTGGCTCAGATATGAGGTAAAGAACAGCTTAATGCACTTGATGAAACAACACTGTGAGAATATCATGGTATCAGTGGTGATGTTGTTTACTGCTTGGTTTTGTGACAGGGACATATCGCAGCAGAGTTTGATGAGAGCAAGCTTGAAGCCGTGCTCAGTGCCATCCCAGAGGACCTGCCATCCCAGGACCTCTGCCCGTGGTTTAGGACAGTTCTTGTTCCATTTGTGAGGAGAGTGCTTCCAACAGGACAGGTAGTACACATTCTCTCAAGCATAAAATACTGTCATCTTCAAAATATGGTGCTATGTTTTCAGTAGTAAAAGTTTTATGTGACCCTAGAAAATCCTGGCGCGATGGCTGGAGCAGAGGGCTAGGAATCTGGAGTTGACAGAAAAGGTATAAAAAAAAAAAATCAATCTCTCTTTTTCCAATTAGTTGTATAAAATACTCTATAGTAGTATCAGTCTGTCACAACTGTCGAACCAATGATTATAAATGTAATATGTTGTTCCAGGGTGCTTGGCCCCAGAACGGGTTGGACTTGGCTGTGGTTGGACTGCCTTCTCTATGGACATGGATGAAATCTGTAAGTTAGCCATATTTTTCTCTTTTCACTATAAAGAAGACTATTTCTTCATTGAAAGAAGAGCAAAGAACGGCACTAAAGTCTTTTCTCAATTGAAAAGATGTTTTCTTCTTTCGACTGGCTTCAGTAAGAGTTTGATTGACAGATAGTTCATCCAATCACCTGCCATGTATTTTTTTGAATGTGTCTGCCCTTTTCCAAAAAGTTTCCAATGGCGGCTTCTCAGATTGTTCTGTATAACACGCCATCTGGCGGGTCAGGTTATCATGTGGCCGCAAATTGTAACATAATTATCGTGACATTATGTGGTCCATGATTTATTTATATAATTCTATGATTTATTTTTTCAGGATGATAATTATGGTGCAAACGAGGTGGAGAACCTCAAGTCCCTGGTGTCCAACCTCCGTCAGCTCCTGGACCTCCACCGGAAATATAACTGCAGACTTTCACTTTCAGTCTTTGAGAAGGTTTGTGTCTTATTAGTGATGTATTCTAATTACATTTGAGTTTCAAACGACCGTCCGATATCTACAGCAGGATACAACCTGCAAAAATTACTGAAAAATTGCTTTCAATTAATTTCATTATGCAAATGAAAAGAATATCTTACTTTTAAGTACATTGTGGTGTTGTGATTGAGACCTTTTGAGTGGATTTTGCATTGCTGTTCCTATCTTAATGATTCATCTTCCTTGTGAATTTGAAAGGGAAATGTACGGAGTGTTGCTTTCTTCATGCTGGACAAAGTGCCGGCTCCAGAGCTGATCCCCGCCACAGTGGAGAGCAGTATCCTGCCGTACGCTGAAGAGCACAAGATTCCTTTTGATGAGCTTTTTCTACAGTACATCAAGGTAAAACTCCACGACTTACCAGCCCACTGGGAACAGACGTTTCATTTCCCAAATGCCTGATGAAAAGTGTTTCCCCTCTCATCTTCACTAGGATCTGCTGGAGCGCTGCAGTTCTCAGACCACAACCCTTTTCACAGAATGGGAAGCCAAAGCAGTGGCTGTGTTGGGCTGCATGACTGATACTGACGTAAGTTTCTGTAACACCATTACAGTTACACACTGTTGACAACGTGTTAAAGGTTTGTGAGCACAAATATTTGAGTGAAAAACAGCCGTAACAGCAGCAGAATGACACTAATCGATAACATTTTATTGTATTTCCTGCCAGCTGATGGTGGATGCTGTGCTGGAGATCATGCAGAAAGCTGTAGTGCCCTGGAGTAATGTGGTAGAGAAACTGGTTCAGCAGTATCTAGAGATGGATGGACCAAAGTATGTTTACACTGACCTCACCCTGATTTTTTTTTTCCCCCATACTAGTAAATTGTTGGTAATATTAGCAGTTTCTATATAATTTACTTATAACTGATATATTCCCCAGGCAAGAGCTTTTAAAGGAGAGTTACCGTCTGATGGAGATCAGGAAACTTCTCCGAGGCTATGGGATCCGCAATTTCAACCTCTCTAACAGCACTCAAATTATGGTAATTTTGATATGATTAATTATGTGACATCTGACTTCTGTTGTGCCTGCCTATGAACTTTCTTTTTTTTTTATATCTTCCCCAGACGCTGATCAGATACATCCTAAAGCAAGACTTGCCTATGTCTTTAGAGGACTCCCTGATATTAGCTGAGGCGTACAAACTGCCAACCTCACAGATAAATCACTTGTATTTCATCCAGCTGATTGGCCAAGGAAAGGTATGGTCATCCACATAAAAATAGGAAATCACCAAAATGAAATGTTTGTTTTTATGTTTCCATGACATATTGACAGGAACTCTTTTATGCTGCTTTCAGACTGAGGAATGCATGACTGTCCTGAAGAAGCTGTCCTCTGCAGAGGCAGAGTGTGTGATTGAGCGTCTCACAGCCTGGGCTCGGCTGCAGCTGGAGGACAAAGCCCACATATCTGATGAGGTGAGGAGAGGGAAGATGTCACGATGTGTCTGAAATACAAGATAATTTGCATTTTATGTGCTTGTATTCACTGCTCAATTTTCTGGATGCAATTTCCAGATTATTGAAGTCATATGTTGTCACATTTAAAGATAGTTTTAAGAATTAGAACCTGTTTTTGCTGAGCAGTGAGCACCAGAGGTCATTTGCTGCCGTTGACAGATGTTTGATGTGATATTGCAGGATTTTCCCTGCTTGGGAGCCTTTCCCTCGGCACCTGTGCTTGCATATTTAGATGATGCCTACACAGCTATAAGCCTCACAAATATGCCTCAGAATAGACCATACATGAAAATCAATCGCAACCTCAAAATCTGAACATAAAAAGTAGAACAGCATTATAGTAAGCATATATACATTCTGGCATTTTGTATATCTTAACTTTCTCTGTCTTCAATAGCACAAGAAACACCAGATGGTCATAGCTCAGGTGATGGTGGACGCTCTGAAATACCTGCATATAATCCAAAAACGTAAGTACTTACTTTACACAATTCTGAAACATAAACAGTAGCATGACATAGGGAGTAAAGTGCCCCTTATTCAGAAGTTTCAAGTCCCTGTCGGCAAACACCCACCCTGCTGAGGTTTTCTTGAGTAAGTCAATGTATTCCCTTCAGTTCCAGCTCCTAAACTGACTCAGCTCCGACCTCCATGTGTTGGATGCTTCAAGAACATTTACATGGAGCAGTAAAACATCACACAAATGGATGCTTAGAACACTTTTCAAATTCCTATATAAAAACACCAGACATTAATCGTCTGAACACGGCTTAAAGACAAATATTAGGGAAAGAAATGTTATTAAAAGTTCACCTGAACATCCAAGAGTGACACCAGGTTTCATGTCCTCTGCAGATGATGCTCTGAAAAGCATGGAGTGTGAAAACAACCTCATCATGTTCAAGGCGATCGCCCACCTACAGGTGAGTCAGTTCATTTAATTGATGCTTTAAGTGTTATTCCGTCTGTTCTTTAACCTGCAACCTCTTTGTCTGTTTCTTCAGGAGGACTTTGACGTTTTCTTCACCCCCTCCACCTATGAGGATCCAAACATCAGAAAACAGATCCAGGAGCATCACATCACAGCCTATGAAAACACACATGGCCGCCGTTCATCTAAAGGGAAGGCTACGACAACTCCAGTTGTGGCTAATGATCCAGATGGCAAGACCAAGACCATCTCCACGGAGGCGGGCTTACGTCGTCTAGGAAGGCAGCTGCAGCGAACCGAGCAGGAGCTCTGGTCTGACTTGGCCCTGCGAGCTCTGGGAGTGGGCAAGGTGGACAAGGCCCTCAAGATCCTCAGGTTAGCATGTGTGGATGAATCCAGGGGTGGGCTTGCTGTTGTTTTTACACTCTTGATTTCTTAGTGGAAATATTGAGCAATTGTTCAAATGTTTTTGCCTTCAGACTAAAAAATAAAATATCAGTCCTTTCCAGTGAGTCATATGGAGGATAGCATATGTTTTCTTTGTTCCCTTCCTTCAGTGAGCTGTATGAACACCACTATAACACCAGCACAGGGAAGGTTTTGTTCACTGCTGCCAAGATGCTATGCCAGATGCTGGAGGCAGACGTGCCCATGGTGTTTCCTGATGACATGGACCTGCCAGCAGTCATCCATGATCTGGCCTGCCAGGCTATCACTGTGTGCCACTCAGGTAAAGAACACGCGTAAACATCAATGATGTTCAACAACATTTTATGTTGGTAAAAATAGCTGTTCTGTGAATCAGCGCTGGATTTATAACTCAACTATTACATTAGACACCTTTGATCTCGTCATAACAAAATAATACACTTTTGTTGTGAAAACTAGACTGAAAATTCATCCTCAGTCTTATCTTAAAGGAATACTTCATCCAGCAAATGACCATTTGTATGTTAATTACTCGCCCACGTATTACCTCGAATTCTTGAGGAAAACTTTTTCTCACAGGCCTCAATGGTGAACGGAGAATAAAAAAACAGAAAAGTCTTGATAAATTGAAGTAAATGGGTGCCACGTTTAACGACAGCAAAACTATATCAAAACATCCATTTAGAAAATCTCACACAACTTGTTCAATACAATCCAAGTCTCATTTACTGTATACAGTCACATGCTCACTACTTCCCAAACACATGCATCTTCGCTATGTCATAGCCCGGCTCCTAGGCCATGACAAATATGGGAAAGGACACATTGAATGATTGTAAATTTAAAGATATTTATTATAAATAAATTAAGGAAGTACAGAAATAACTACAAATGTGGAGTGTGTCAGTCAGTGACATCAGTAATGTAAATGGGATGCGTGAGCATGATGAAGTGCGATGTGTTGTGAGTGAAAACCAAAGAAAAGCCAAACAAAGTCAGCCCGGCAGGTTCTGGCAGGGATGAGTCCAGGTGAAGGAGAGAGAGACCAGAGCAACGCTTGATTGGGGCTTTTATGCTCAGGGCGCGCCAGCATCAGGTGCTCTGCATCAGGCAACTTCTCCCGTGATACCTTCAAGGACACAGGGAAAGAATAAATGTCAAATCCATACTGGCATCTCAGTAGTGAGGCAGGGGCCGTCACAGCTAAAATCTTACTTTATTAAAAGACTTCTGCATAAACAGTCTCACGCTTGCTCAGGCGCACTACTCGTCTGGACGAGTCCAAAGTGTTTTAATTCTTGAAGTTTTCGTCTAGACTTCCAGGTAACAGGGCGAGTAATTGATATAAAAATGGTAATTTTTCTGGGTGAAGTATTCCTTTAAACTTTGAAAGTAAAAAGTATAAGATATAAATCACACAGATGATATACAGACAGCACAGGTGTAGAACAAGCAAAAAGCATTCTTTCCAATATATTTGCAGCAGTTTATCTGGTCTTGTTGAAGATGCTGACCGCCGTCTAGACAACAGACTGTTAAAATACTTTTTGCAGATCTGAAAGAGCGATTAGGCTAAGTAGTTCACATGAGGATATTTTTTTTTTCTTTGTGTGACATCTGAGCTCTGAGCTAGCCTGGCTGCTCTCTTTGTCTTCAAATAATTTCTAAGCAAAATCCCTGAAGTTAATATTATAATAACTGTTGCAGATCTGCTCCTGGACTGTCTGGAGCTTTGCAAGTGCACACGGATAGCTATGGATGTCTATCATCAGTGTCAGTTATCAGACAACTACGGCTTTTTAGCCAAGGTCAGTATCTTATCTTTCTCCATAGAATGGCACAGTATTTACTTTATTTTGCTCTGGTTTTGCTTGATATGTTATGTGACTTAGTCTTCTGCAGATATTTAAATCTGCCATCTTATTTTACAAATTATAAACTGGGAATCTACCAGTGGAAATCTCTTAGAGGATTTAAATAATATTATTATATGAAATCATTTTTACGCGGGATGTTTGCCATTACAGTAAAAGACTTCCTCTTTAATATGATTATTTAAAGAATTGCAAAGTTCCCAGAATTAAGCAAGAAAAGCCCATTGATGTTAAAATTGATTAATGCCTCTGTTTATAAAGTTGTGAAAATAACCGAATGCATGAAATAAAATGTTGTATTTGAATTGTTTAATGTCACAGGATTTGACCTTGGAAACAGAAAAAAATCCACACTCTAAGTGGAGTTTTCAGGATGTTTTTAGCGAAGACTGCATTGTTCTGGACCCGGTGTCTGTGCTTCCAGTCCAATATGAAATTACCAACTGCTTGCTGCCTGTTTCTCTGGGTAAGACGCTCAAATGAATCATCGATTCAATGTCTAGTTAGGATTTCATCACCTTAGGTAGTCTACAGAAAACTGGTTTCATCAGCTGTTGTACTCATTTATTCCCAATCTTGCAGATACCAAACTGTACCCACTGGACTGCTCCTGTCTGTCACACTGCTCATTTGAAGATGGTTTGTACTTAAGTGTATTATTCATTGTTTCTTCTTGAATTTATAATTTTGAAGGCTGACCTTGTGTCTTGCCTGACCCACATGCAGGTTCAAACTACCTGCAGCCCCTCCTGGGTCCCCTGACGAACATGTTACAGATGTTACAGGAGTGCAGTCAACTTGAGCTGGCCCTCAGAGTGCTGGTCAACTCATACGGCAGCTGCCTGCAGCACGTCACCTCTAACGTTATGGACATAAAGCTCAGTGTACAGGTACAGCTGCAACATATCCAGTGTTGCTATCAGTACCACTGAACATTTGTACCATTAATATAGCTTTAGCTACTTGCCAGTGAAACTAAGCAAAACTATTTTGTAATGTTTATAGTGAAAATGTCACAGTAAACTTTTAACTCTTCTTTCAGCTTTATGATACCCAAGGGCTTAAGAAGTACAATTTATGCTTGAATAATCTTCAAAAGACAACGACTTCGTCTCTGAATGCCGTTGCTGTGGCTCTCTTGAACAAGGTGAGTCTGCTGAGGCTCACGACATGAGAGGGTAGTAGCAGGTTTACTGTGTTTTAGTAGATTTTAAAATAACTGTATCTCTATTTTCCATGGGATGCAGGTGTTCAACTGGAGGGTGGTCGATTGTGATTTGGCTATTGGACTCTGTACGCTCCTCTCCAAAGCAGAAGTCATAAAATTACTGTGGAAGGTTATTGACAACACCTGGCAGAACTATGACAAAATCTTGGTAGGCTATATTATCACTGTTCTTCTGTATTTTATTGTCAAACCTTTTTTGTTTTAAGGGGAAATACCTCAGGTGAAGAGGGTAAAAAAATGTAACTCATGGATATCACCATGAAACTTCCCCAGTTACTTACATTAAGGCAATTCTTTTATTTTTTGTATTATAAGTTTTCTGTAATTTTGTAAAATGTTTAAATATGCAACGTATGCATTCTTATTAAATATGCACTAATTTGCATACATTTCCAGAACAAAGCTGTTTCATTTTGACATTAGAGTCAAAGGTTTTTACAGAGGGAATTTTAGACATCTCTTTTTATCAATCCATAAATCAGAAAATACTGTAAGCCTTAAAAAAAAAACAATTTTTTCCATATTTTTAGGAATCAAATGTTATATAAATCAGGCTATGAATGAAATATGAACCATCAGAATATAGATAGGAAGGAAACTGGAAGGTTTGGTGTATGAAGTGCTACTGAAGTGCAGATTTTTGCCTCAGAGTATGAGAAAGAAAAAAAATTGGCCTTTTAAAAATATGTAGTTGTAAAATTCCATACATTTTGAAAACACTACAGGTGAATAGGGTAAAAAAAAATTAACTATTAGATATCACTATGAAACTTCCCCACTCGATGACTTACGTTAAGACAATTATTTCTTTAGTTTTCTGAAATGTTATGTTTAAATATGCAATTGAGGCATTATCTATTGCTAACTTTTGTTGAATTTAGGAGAAATCTACAGACACAAATAGACAAAGTTTAGTAAAATAAACACCTGAATGTGTATTTTGGATGTTTTCCATGAGTCTGAAAGAAATCATGCAAGCAAATAGCCCAAAATCTCAAAATTTACCAGTGTATGAAAAATTATGTTTTTGCCTGACAAAACATCAAACAGTTTGTTGGTAAAAAAGGAGATTGCACATATGCACATCTCCATTGATGTTTCAACAAATCTAACCAGCAACTTTCTCTTGATTATTTCAGGCTGTGGCCAGAATCGGGGCCAATCTCTGCTGCTTGTACGATGAGATAGAGGAACAAGAGAAGTTTCTCTCTGTCATCACTGATGCTGAATGGGGCATCAAGCTTGGCAAATTGGAGGTGTGTGTGTGGAAGAAAACCACCTCATTTATATATTCACATTATACTTCACAAGCTCTCTTGACATTTAACGTGACTTGACGTTTATCATGCTTGCCCTTGCTCTGCCGCAGATATCCATCCAGCCAGTGTTCCGTCAGCGGCCTGAGATGAAGAGTAGTCTGATCCCTGATATGGTGAAAAACCGGAGGATCACTCCAGACATTATCCTCCAGTACTGCAGGTCAGCTGCTCACACTACAGTGTCAAACTCTTCAGTCTATATCAATGCATTTAATTTTGGATCCAGGACGGTCTGGCAGACTAGTATTCTTTTCCTTCCTGAGCTCACGCTCTGCTTCTGTCTGCAGCACCTTTGGTCTAGACCGCGACCGTGTGATCAACCAGTACATTACCACCTTACTGCTGCTCCAAGAGGACGAAGAAGGTGACCCAGGCGCAGGCCAGGAAGAGACGCAGCCTCGGCGTCATGCAGACACGCTGGAGCGAGTCTTGCAGATTATCCCGATGTTACACAACACCAGCGAGCTCACCGACAGCCTCTGTGCTGCCATATTCAAGGTTTGTGCGTCGGGGACGAACTAGAAGAGGGAGAACTTCAAAGCAGTTTGTTATTAACATGACTCAGTGTTAATGGTTTTTCAGCGCCTTTTTAGATGAGTGACTTTTCTGATAGAATAAGGTTTCATTTTCACCCAGAGGCTCATCTGAGACAATTGATTCAAGAAAAACGTACAACACAAGTATGCTTGGGTAATGTTATATATAGCCAATATATCCACATGCTTTTTTAGTGTAGCTCTTAAATGACTGCAGCCCTATTATTTTTTTTTCCATTTGCCAAACCAACTAGTTGAATTTTGCCCAGAATTACTGACATACAGTACTTGTTTTAGCACTGCAATGAGAAACAACATGGCAAAACAAGTCTGAACATCACTGAAATGAGTTTACTGTTATTAATTCTTTTGTTTCTTCGTTTCTATCCCAAACTAAATTTAAGTTTGACTATTCTCCGAACTTGTAAAATGCTTTTCTCATACAGCTCAGCCCTTACAACTACGAGAGGATCGAGGTAGTGCTGAAGATCATAGAGGCTGCAGATGAGAATGTGACGACCTTTTCTGTTAATCAGGTAAATAAAACACACACACACACATTGGCCCTTTTAAAATTAAACAGTTCCTGGTCTTCAAAATGTATTGTGCAGACTAGCAACCAGTGTGTTTTAATCCACAGGCAATGGGCCTCCTTCAGCACCTGAAGTCCTACAAGCGGGTCTCTCCTTCCTCAGACGTGGAGAAGACGTATCTTCTGGAAAACAGCCTGCTGCCAAACCACCTGTCCAACAGCAGGCTGCCCTTCCACCTGCTCATGCAGACCAAACATTACTGGAAGATTATATGTAAGTCAGCCACCATTAGTTGTCTTATTTTCATGCTTCAATATTATTGCAGACAAACTCAAATGACTCTGATTGTATTAGATCTCCACTGGTTGCCTGTTAGTATCAGGTGTAATCTAAAAGGAAGGAATCATTTGAGGTACTCGCATAATTTTTGATATTTTACTGTGAGTGGGTGATAGATGGAACTTTAACAGTTATAATTGTGTTCGCCATTGCCATTTTTGTGAAGCTTCAGTTGGCAAATTTGTATTTTTTTATTAATTATTTTTGATTTATTAATGTATTAAGAGTTACTGAGATATGTTAAGACTGAGGAAACTAAAAATGTTTTTCTGTGTTTAGCTCCTGAGCTCAGTGAGGAGACCTTCCCTACACTTCTTCTCATTAGCAAACTGATGAAGGTAAAGCACACTAAT
>CAKAOI010050338.1:70199-92051 GCA_916701655.1 Sebastiscus albofasciatus
AGAAAAACGTACAACACAAGTATGCTTGGGTAATGTTATATATAGCCAATATATCCACATGCTTTTTTAGTGTAGCTCGTAAATGACTGCAGCCCTATTATTTTTTTTTCCATTTGCCAAACCAACTAGTTGAATTTTGCCCAGAATTACTGACATACAGTACTTGTTTTAGCACTGCAATGAGAAACAACATGGCAAAACAAGTCTGAACATCACTGAAATGAGTTTACTGTTATTAATTCTTTTGTTTCTTCGTTTCTATCCTGAACTAAATTTAAGTTTGACTATTCTCCGAACTTGTAAAATGCCTTTCTCATACAGCTCAGCCCTTACAACTACGAGAGGATCGAGGTAGTGCTGAAGATCATAGAGGCTGCAGATGAGAATGTGACGACCTTTTCTGTTAATCAGGTAAATAAAACACACACACACACATTGGCCCTTTTAAAATTAAACAGTTCCTGGTCTTCAAAATGTATTGTGCAGACTAGCAACCAGTGTGTTTTAATCCACAGGCAATGGGCCTCCTTCAGCACCTGAAGTCCTACAAGCGGGTCTCTCCTTCCTCAGACGTGGAGAAGACGTATCTTCTGGAAAACAGCCTGCTGCCAAACCACCTGTCCAACAGCAGGCTGCCCTTCCACCTGCTCATGCAGACCAAACATTACTGGAAGATTATATGTAAGTCAGCCACCATTAGTTGTCTTATTTTCATGCTTCAATATTATTGCAGACAAACTCAAATGACTCTGATTGTATTAGATCTCCACTGGTTGCCTGTTAGTATCAGGTGTAATCTAAAAGGAAGGAATCATTTGAGGTACTCGCATAATTTTTGATATTTTACTGTGAGTGGGTGATAGATGGAACTTTAACAGTTATAATTGTGTTCGCCATTGCCATTTTTGTGAAGCTTCAGTTGGCAAATTTGTATTTTTTTATTAATTATTTTTGATTTATTAATGTATTAAGAGTTACTGAGATATGTTAAGACTGAGGAAACTAAAAATGTTTTTCTGTGTTTAGCTCCTGAGCTCAGTGAGGAGACCTTCCCTACACTTCTTCTCATTAGCAAACTGATGAAGGTAAAGCACACTAATCGAAAGGTTACAATCTGCATTCATTAGAAGGGATACATGACTCTGCAGTAGCCACGGGTATTTATCGGCTCCTGTTCCAAGCGGCAGTGATGGAAACATGACATCCGGGTGGACATGCTAATGTTCACCCCTTTTCCAGTGCAATGCTATGTGACGTGCGTTGAAGTGAATATATAATGAATAAAATCCACGGGGATTTGGACAATTATTATAATTTATTAACATACAATTAATATGCTCTCCTCAAAGCCACCAGACTCCAGTCAGACAACAGTAATTTTACCTGGCTAAAACACACTTTGTTCAAATTTGACAGAAATAAGACTCATCAAAACAGTCTTGAACTTGGTCCTTCTACTGTTCCAACAATCACCAACTCTGGTTTGAGAGTTTAAAAGAGAGACTGAATAAGATACAGATATAAAAAAAAAAAAAAGAAGTAGCCACAGTAATATTTTCACACTTTACTAACCCTGCGTCCGGTGCCTGCTGGAGCGTCGGTGACATTGAACCAGGGAAAAAACCCAGAAAGGCCAGTGCAACGGCACAGCACACCCACAACGGGATAGGAGTCTATCACCTGTTTTTAGCGGGTTTCCCCGTGTATAAAAACCCCACATTTACTCTGTATAATCACAAATATTATAGATTTATTCATAAAATTTGATCGTGTTATTGACTGTCTCCTTCCAGGTGAGCCTTGACAAGCTTTACATGTCAGCAGTGAACCATGTGTTTGAGAAGAAGCTGAAGCCTTTACTCTTAGAGCAGAGGAAAAAGGGTCAGGGTCAATGCCACAATAATGAGACTTTCAAGGTGGCCAAGACCATGATGAAGTACATCCACTGCATCCAGAGCCCGGAGTGGGCTGCTGCCACAGCCCACAAGATCACCCAGGAGCTGCCACCAGGTCTGACCTGCAGATTAGAAACTGCCACTACACTGCTAGTGTGTTTGTATGTACTGAACTGTTTGTTCTCTGTTTCTCTACAGGCCATGAGAAGACACAGTCTCTTAGGTTCTGTCTGGCTCTTGGCGATGCCTGGCTGAAGGATCCAAACCTTGAGGTCAGCATTTGTGATATTCACCTGCAGAAATTATACAGTATCAAATTCAAATTTCTCACATCTTTGTCTGTTTGGTTTTTCATAAACTAGTTGGTTTTAATCCCCTCTGATCCTGAGCAGGAAGCAGCGCGGGCCAGAGGAGAGACCTTTCTGTCCAAGCTGAAGCTGCAGTTCCAGCGCTCTGCTACAGAGAACACCTTGATAAGCAGCCAGCTGAACAGCCCGGAGCATCTGAAACTAACTGGGATGCCAGCCAGGCTCATCGTGGCCCTGTATGAGCACAGCGGTGTGGAGCAGCGCTACAGAGAATCAGGAGGTGAAATTTATCCTGGTGAGCACACTTTGACACAACAGTTGGCTGTAGAAGCTAAAGTAAAGCAATGTTCCTCTGTAACACCAGCTTTATTTTCTTTAGCACTTCATGTGCTAAAGATGGCTACTGGATTATGACACTGAATTGTTTTACTATCGGCTATAAATTATTTTCTACCTGTTACCTACACTACACTATCCTGCTTCATAAAGTGATATGCTTTGATATGTTGTAACTGGGAGAAAGTCATCAACAATGCTGCTTAGAGCTGCAACGATTAATCAGTTAGTTGTCAACTATCAAATTAATCGCCAGCTATTTCAATCAATTAATCTGGTTGAGTGATTTTTTTTTTTAAAAGAAAAAATAAGTCAAAATTCTCTGATTCCAGCTTCTTAAATGTGAATATTTTCTGGTTTTTTTACTCCTCTATGACGGTAAACTTAATATCTTTGAGTTGCATACAAAACAAGACATTTGAGGACGTCATCTTGGGCTTTGGAAAATACTGATTGACATTTTTCACCATTTTCTGACATTGTATAGACCAAACAACTAATCGATTAATTGAGAAAACTATCGACAGATTAATCAACAATGAAAATAATCGTTGCAGCCCTAATGTTGATTCCTTCTAATTGGATCGTTTGGCTCTGAGCAGATATTCATGCAGTGGTTAAGGAAATAGCCACCATCAACAACGTAGATCTCCTGAAAATCCGTAACATGATGTTGGAAAAATGGATCTGCAAAACTGGCCCTGCTGTCACCAAGGTCTCTCTCCCTCTCTCTCTCTGAGCTTACCTCATTTTTATTAGTTTGTCACAGTTTCTGTTCATCTGCTTACATTGTGTTTTAGTACTGAGTCCACTGTGTAGAAATTTGACAAAATGTTTTTTCTGTGACAAAGGATACTGGTAATCAGGAATGTGTCAGCAACATCGAGGAGGACCCCGACTTAATGAGGTAGAGACATTGCTGTTTCTTTTTGCATCATTCTGCTTCTTTAATTATGTTTTTTTAACGAAAATTCAATAAAAAAAAAGAAAAACCTCTGTTTTCTTTACCACTTTAAATGTACAGTGTGTAGGATTTGACAAAATCAAGTGGTGTGGTTGCAGATTGCAACTAACTGAGTACCCCTCCACTCACTCCTCCCTTTCCAATACTATGGTAACGTGAGCCACTCAATGCAAAACTGTGGTAACGCCGTTGGCCTCGCTCAGAAGTCAGACGCCGGCTGGCGGTACCGCGGTGCACTCTGCGGCTCACATTACCGCAGTTTCACAAGCATGTTGTAGAACTACGGTGGCCTTCAGTAAACATTAAAATGTGAGAGGCTCTCTCTAGAGCCAGTGTTTGGTTTGTCCGTTCTGGGCTACTGTAGCAACATAGCAGACTCCGTGAAGAGGACCCACTCCCTATGTAGATATGAAGGGCTCATTCTAAGCTAACGAAAACACAGCCAGTCTTAGTTTCAGGTGATTATACACTAATGAAAACAGAGTTATGAATATTATATTCCTTTTCTGCCAATAGATCCCCCCGAAATGTTACACACTGTTCCTTGAGATAACTGTGCTTAAACGTAATGCTGAGTGATCACTGAGATCAAAGAATTTCTGTTGAAATGAATTACATGGAAGTAAGTTTGTATGATCTATTTGTACTGTATGAGTACTTTTTTACGTACAGTACAGCATGTACAGTATAAAACTGAAATTTGCCTGTTATAAATAAAAAAAAAAATCTTTCCCTGTATTATATGACATCCACAATGATTGGGCAAAGAGTTGTAACACTAAAATGTGTCCGTTTCTCTGTATATTGTGTTTATTTGATGCTCTCAGGGTGGTGTACATGCTGCACTCTTGCCCCATGGATGATGTTGTCCGTCTTCTAAACCCTATCCTCTCTGCCAAAACCTGGGTAAGTTAGTAAATTGCAGTGAAACAAAATTGGACAAAGTGTTCAGAGAAAGTGGCTGATGTCTGTTTTTTGGATTTCCTTCTGTAGCACCTCAGCACTTCTGGGCCTCGTCTGACCTTCTGCCATCGGACTCGAGCGCTGCTTTGTCTCGTCCGCCTCGCCGATTCAGCCACTCTGGAGGCTCAGTTACAGATCCCCAGGGCCCAAATACAGTAATAGGAAATCCGTGTAATAGTACTGATGGAATAATGAATTACAAAGTTAATTTAAGGGGTATGTAATATGTGTTTCTGTATTTTATATTCCCATGCAGATATTACCTGAAGTGCTACATCTTTGTCTCTCAACTGGAGGCGTTAAACATCCCGTACACGGTGCAGTCTTTCCTCAGTAGTCCCAAAGAGGGCTTGGTTAAAGGGCTGTGGAAGAACCACAGTCATGAGCCGCAGGTACTTTCTAACTGAAAACATAAAAACTCTTCCAGCTGTTTAACTTCCTTTTAGTTCCTCGATGTTAGAAATGTTACACACAAACTGCACACAGAAACACTGAAGCACCGTTTGTCCTCTCAGGCGGTGCGGTTGGTGGCAGACCTGTGTCTGGAGTATCAGGTGTACGACCCTCAGCTGTGGAACAGTCTGCTTCAGAAGCTGCTGGGCTTCAACTTGGTGAGCAGAAAAATCTTTTTATTCACACAATTAGTCTCAATTTCAAGAAGTCTAAACCTATAAAGACAATTGAATGCAGTATCTATATGATCTGTCTTTTTAGTTTTTCTCCAGTCTTTATCAAATTGCTGAGGGGGGACATTAAATATAGACGGTTGTGTGTTTTGAAATCTACCTATGTGTTTCCCCTCAGATCAGCCACCTCCAGAAGGTGCTAGAGGCGGTGGTGGCTGTGCCGGCTCTATGGGAGGTAACCTCATAGTTCCTCGTTTTTATTTAAAGAAATGCAAATAATATTGTTGTTTCCTCTTTCAGTCAGACATGTTACATTTAAAAAAAAGTGTGGTCCCAAAGCGTAGAAGATAAGATGTCTACACAAAATATCACAAGAAACAAATTTGAAATGCAACCTGCACTCGAGCCAGGACTCGGATAGTTGGCCAGTTGCCATTATTAAATAGTGACAGTAGAGTTATGTACAGGAAACCGGATAGCCCATTGCACCAGAGCCAAAAAGTAAAAAACGCCTACTATTGCTACAATGTGAGAAGTGATAATAGAGAAAAGGGTTGCAATGCCAATTTTAATTACTTTATATTCTCCCCAGATTTCCAGTTTCTCCAGGACCTGGAGGAGTATGATACTGGCACCTTTTGTCTCAGGTACTCAGTTTATGATAGTGAATTCACTTCCATTATGTGTCATGAGGCTGACTGACCTTTTATTATAAAATGTTTTGGTCGAAAAATTGATGCTGATTGGCTTGAAGGCTACTCATTAACATAGTAAATTTTGATATGCATATTTGCACTGTTCAGTATGACTCCTGACTGTCTGATCTGTTTTCTTGGTGACAGCTTCTGTTCCCCTGAGTCCTGATCAACAGGCAACACTCTACAGGACCTTTGTTCTCCTCCTCAAGTACGCTTTACTCATGTTCAACCATTTGCCACCAACTTTTTTGCATGCCACAGTAGGACTATGTAGAAATTCCATGAGCCGCTGGTACTAGAACATTCAATACATGCATTGATTGATGTATCTGTATAAATAAAAAAAATCCCGGTACACTACATGGCAGAGTATACAACTGAGAACTTATAGTTTATATATGTATACTGTATGGTTTCTAAGCAACCTGGCAGTCCAACAGTGTTGAGAAACCCTTAAACTGCATGTCCAAACTCATTGCAAGGGTTTTACAATTCAAAGCAGTCACTCAGTTTTTAATTTTCACTCACAAAAAGGGGATGTTTAAGTTTTGAAACCATATCCATTGCATGCTACGTTAATCTGTTTCGTGCACCCAGGTTTGATTTATCGAATGTTGGAAGTTGTTTATGAAAAATAACAGTGATGACCTGAATAATGTGTCATATTCTCTTCTTGTTTATTCCAACTGTCTTGCCACCCGTCTTACTCCCTAAGGTGCCCTTTCCTGTTGAATCTGGACCTGATAGGAATTGCCAATCGCTTCGCACAGTTCAATCTGCCAGCCTTTGCCCTAGGAACTCTCCTTCTCATCCCCTGTGCCAATAAAAAGGCTCAGCAGATCCAGGTAAGTACGTTCATGTCAATACAACAAGGGAGAAGGAACCATTCTGTATCTTTGAGGCCCTAATTACAGTTACACTGTCATGACCATCACTGTGTTTTTGCTGTTTGCAGGGCTTTCTGTCTGTGTGTAATCCAGTCGCTGTCCTTGAGCAGGTGGAAGAGCTCATGAACACCGGGGAGTTAGCTGGACTTCCCTCACAGGTTAGATGTCAGTTTAGGTTAGACGGGACTTTGCCCTTTTTCTTTATTCAGTGCTTACACTTAAAGCTGAAATAGCTATTAAAAATGGAATAGCTGAAAGAACTTCCTGTTTCAGTTTAAGTATTTGTGCTTTCAGCATTCCCAGCCTTTGAATCTTTATAAGTATTTTTCTTTTAAGGTTTCTTCATTTTCAACTTCTTCTTTTTCTTTCGTATGGTTTTTGGACTCTACCTACTTCTGCATACTTTCAGCTACGGACACCGTTTCAACTTTAAACGGGTTACAAGAATTTGAACTATTAAACTTACATTCAGATTTTTGAAATCTTTTACAGTTTTTGAGTGATCACAATTCAGGTGTTATGCTGTTTTCAGACTTTTTCCGAGTTCATAATGGGTGTGTATTGGACAGAATGCTCAGAGCTAGAGTGAGTGACATCAGAGCTAGAGCGTAGAGGACCTTTAAAATCTTCTGTAACTTTTCCGATCAAATTGCTCCCACACCCATAGTTTTTCACTCTTCATACATAAAATGTAGTTAAAATTGTAGGGAGTTTGTTATTAATGAATAATAATAATAATAATTAATTATGGAATCAAACAGACTTACACATTTGGCTCTAAGATCCCCAAAGTGAGAGTAAGTCCAACAAACCGCTCCATAGAAAGCAATATTAAATCACATGATAAATGTCGCACGGAAAGCAGACAAAGGCACTTTTCTAACCTGCTCCCATGATCACATTTATTACTCCACACACATAAAAACAACATCAATGCGTTCGGCTGAGTCTCTTCTCTCTGATGATAATACTATTTTGGCAATTGAACTCACGATTTTTGACTAGGAAGCAGGGATTTGACAGATAGATTTGTACAAAATCAACTGTCTAACTGTCAGTTTAGATGTTGTCTACCCCTCCGCTCTGCACTTCTGACTTTGCCCCAAATCACCATGGCAACCAGTGACACACACACACACACGCAGTGCTTGTGTATGTGTTTGGCCTATAAATCTCAAATACTGTTGCTACTACTATGACTACAACTACTGATACTACTACTACTACTTGGGTTTATTCCACCCAAATACTACTTTATGTCTAAAGACTTATACAATATATACTACTCTTTCTCTATGTCTCTGTCTCTTCTGTCTCTCTGTGTTTAGCAATGAAGTCCATCTGTCTGATATTCATATAAAGCATTTCTTCTTTCAGTCTATTCAGGAAATTCACTTAAGATTTACCACTTTTGACAGTATTATAGTTTAGCTTCTAGCTTTTCTAGCAATGTATTTCAGCTCTTAGCTTCTTTAGGTAATGCATTTCAAATTCCAACTCTGCCAGTTGTACATTTGCAGCTTCTAGGTTTTTCAGCAGTGCAATGCATTTGGTCTTTTCAGGAAAGTCATTTCACATTTCTGCATTTTCAAGAATGCTTTGAAATTAATGTCAGCATTTCCACGCATCTTTCAGCAGGAAATGCATTTTCTAGTTATATTTCCAACTGAAACTTTTACTGTCTCAGTATTTCAGCTATTTTAAATGTTTAACCACATGCTATACATATTCTGTAACAAAGTATTTGTTGCGAAGCACATATACTGTGTGTGATTGTTGTTGTGTAGGATGTGTGTGTGGGATGTGTGATAGTGTAAAAATATGAAGCGGTTGTGCAAACTGGGTAGATGGGAGATGGACATGTAGATATGAAGGGTTTCTTAGTTTCAGGTTCACTAATGAAAACATCGTTGTGAATATTATATTTAATTTCTGCCAAAAGATCCCCCTAAATGTTACACCCTGGTCCTTTTTAAAGCATGTAAACTTGTTCTTGTAGAAACCCAAAATACAAGTATGAACCTGAAAATGAGCATGACATTTCGCCTTTAAAGGTGTTGTCTTGTTTTAACATATACCATAAATGTAGACGGGATGTCTGGTGCATTGAAACATATTTGCATTGTTGCTTTTATTACCATTTGTTTTTGTTTTGATCACATTGTAACGTATTACATTATGACATTGTTGCCTCCATGATTCCTCAGATCAGGGAGACTGTATTGACTTTCATCAGCCAAAATGGACAGCACCAGAAATTGTTGAAGACCAAACACTTCAAGAATCTGAAGGAACTCATTGTGTCGAGTGGCCAACCTAACCAGGTGAAAGACTTGGTGGACTACCTGATCAGCCAGAACTGGTAAGGTTTTTTTTGTTTGTTTTTATGGGGGTTACTTGCAAATCCAGCAGAGTTAAGGCTGCCATAACCCAAAAGCAGTTTGTCCTCAACTGTTGAGATAACCCACCACTTCAAAAAGTGACTCCAGGAGATCTTGAGGATCTGAAAACCTGCATATTGCGATCAGAACCTCGAATAATGTTATAATCATGTACACAAAGAACAGGTTTCTGTATGTTCTATGGAAACATCATATCTAAGATATGATCAAAACAGGATGTGACTGATAAACAATATATGCAGGTATGTACACACAATAAAAAAACATCTTGTTTAAAGTTATGATACTATTTATGGTTAGCATATTTCTGCAATAGTCAGTGTATTCACCCATTCAATGGGGAGTGATGCTTTTAATGTATCCAACATTTAAAGGCAAAATCTGTGAGATGCACAGCTCCCTCCACCACATCATCAGAGTCTGTGTAGTCTACATTACATTTACTGAAGTTGAACGTGGCTTTGTGTACACGGTCTGGAATTTGGATCATGTGGTCTCTACTAGACTCTACGAGCGTAATGATACATCCATCTGGAGCAATTTATCGATTCAGTGATCAATGAGCCAATATCATCGATGCATATCGCCATCTTTAGGATACATCTTTATTTTTAAATTCTTAACAGGAGGTCTATATTTATTCTTTTCATTAAAAAGAATAGATTGTTTTTCATTGGAAGAGCCCAGCAATAAAATTGTTAAATTATAATTTAGTTGCTTTTTGTGAGTTGATATGAATGTAACCGATTGCTTTAAATCTATATGAAATATGATATCGTCTCATATCGATCGCAGGCCTCTGAATTGGATTGAATCAAAATTGCATCGTTGCGACTTTGTGATATCGGCAAATATTGTATTGTTGTCCAAAGAATCAATATAATATCGGATCGTGATGAAACTTGTGATTTACACTCCTAGTCTCTACAATGAACTACAGTTAAAGTTCCTCTAAAGGTTGTGGATGACGTATTTCAAGACTTTTGCTCAAATACAATATATTAAACTGAATGTTGTCAGTTTAACATCAGACGTAACCCCTGAAGGCACAGTCTGAGTGTCTTTGGAGGTGACAAACTATAACTGAGCTATACCGCAGTTTCAGTGAGATTCAATTTTATTTGAAGTTATAGATTCAGTTTTTGGGGGTTATACAGGGCTTGAAACTCTTCCAGTCTTATGTAATTGCTGCCCGCCACCTTGTGTATAAGGATGTTTGACAGATAAAGAGCAAAGCAAAACCCCACCATATGTGTATGACCTTTTCAAAGGTAAGATTTGAGTTCTTCACATCAGACTCTTTTAATCTGCTCTTCAGTCAGGACGATGCTGACTCGCTCGCTCGTGAGTACATGAAACACCGAGAGCAACAAAGAGGGAAAACGCTGACAAACGGCTCCGCTTCACCGAGCTGCCTGAAGGTAACTGAAGCCAGTTTAGTCTTGCATACAGTGCAGTTATTTTCATTTAAGTAGTTATATTCATTACATTAGTTCAGATTGATTTACATGTCCAGCTTTGTTGTCCTTGTCCCTATAGCTGTTATTTTTATTTCTGTGTAAGTACATTGAGAGAGATGCATAAAACCGTAGTCAAATTCCTTGTATGTATGTACTTGGCAAATAAATAAATCTGATTCTGATAGTGTACCTTTTCTATTTCACCATTATCACTTTATTTATTGGCCTGTTAGAAACATAACAGACGTGTAATTCTACTTTAATTTGTTTTTCAGGAGATTCTCAACATGCAAAATGGAGTTTCGGGATGATCTGACACTATTTCTGCATCTGTATTTATGTATTCTTACTTGGTCTCTCTTGGGCTGAGATGCAATATTTGCACTTATCATCTATCTTTCAATTGTTCATGTACTATTTGAATAAATGCTTTTCATTTTTGATTGTGTAGTGGAATTCTTGGAAAGAAGGTCAAGATCAAAAATCAAAGGCTATTTATCTTTTTCTTAAAATGAAATTAATTCAAGTCTGAGATCAAATAACTTAAGTGTCAGACGTATACTAGAAAAAAAGTAGCTAGATTGCTGTTGTCTATTTGACAGTATTTCAGAGGCATTTCTCTGTTTTGGTGCACACACAAATGCATTGAAGCATGTAAATGTTTTGTAGGCTCTGCTCCTTTATATATTTAACCCCCATTTTGCTCTCTTGAGAATTCTTGAGTCCATATTAAGAAACCACATTTGAGAGGTACTTTTTTGACATCCGTATCATTTCAAAGACTTCCCTCTTTAAAGTCATACAAGTAGCCGCACGATAGCTCTGTGAGGAAGTAGACAACCACAGTGATGCCCCTCTGAACTGATTAGGACCAATCTGACTGGTTTTGACAAAGGAGCATTATCCCAAATGGATTCAAGGATATACTGCTCTGTGTGTTTTGTCATTGTGGGTGAAACTCACACTTAGTCATGGTTCAGCTTAAACGATGATCAGTTGGTGCACTCATACAAAACTTACCAGGAAGCTGATGTGGTAATGGGGACCACACACACTACATTGAGAAGATGCTTCCTGTTTCATTCATGGGCAGAAGAAAGACAACACCTTATTTTGAACCCAGAGAGTAGTAGATACATTGAGGTTCACAGCCAGTGTGACCTGACTTCCCTTTCAAATTCCCTTGAATCTTAAAAATGATGATTGCTGCGTGGAAAGGTATGCAACTTGAACGAATAGTCTCTTTTTGTCTTCAGTGTTGGGTAGAAATTATTTGATTTACAAATCACAGCCTAAAATAACATGTTTTGAAATTAGTGTCTATGTTCGTATGTCTTCCACAAATTCCAAAAATGCATGTTTGGTCTGCATTGTAAGGCCTGCGATTTTATTAGTAGTGAAATAATGCTCATTACCAAGCAGTGCACTTAACTTCTGTATAGTTATTGCAACATATTTCTTGTCTATTACTGAGTCATAACCGACTTCTCCTTTTGTTTAGCGTAAATGAAGAGGTGTGAATGTGGTGTCAGCATGCAATATGTAGATTGAGTGAAATATCAAACAAATTAGTTTTTGTGTTTGCAAAAACTAAATGGTTATTTAGATTGTTGCTGGTAGTTTTCTCTATTAGTTGTATTGCAACTAAATGTGCATTAGAGATAATATGATTCAAGTGTTTCTATATGACTCTGTTATTTATTTGAGGTTATTGAGTTTACTTTTGGTCAAGGAAATAACAATTTGATTACAATATGCTGTCTGCATACTTCTCGGCAACCATCTAAACGTGGGTGAGGATGTGTTTGTGGTTTTAAGCGTTGTGTATTTATACCTGTTATGTATGCACCATATTTGTGAACCACCTCGCCTACCGAGAACTATTAACTGTGTCAAAGGACTCATCAAATGCCTCGCCTCAGCAGAAGTTATAGGCGTAAGCAAAACACAGTTGTGTGTCAAGCTCATGTGTCAGTAAGAATTACTTGTTTTTTACCTTACATTATTTTATTTATATATTTAATGAGTTAATGAACATCAGTAAATACAAGCTGTAAACCTGCAGGAGTTAGCAAGAATGCTTATGCTCATCCTTAGTCCCTAGGCAGGTAACAATATATAGATGGCCACATATAACAAGTAAACATCTAAATATCATAATATACATTCTCACTAACTTTTCTTGGATGTGTAAGATACAAGGCCATTTTGACCAGACTACTGCACATTTGAATCTAATGTGCTTGAGTTGTATTGATCTACAAAGCATTCCTGTCATACAGTGATCGTATGATACATGTATTTAAAATGAATCCTTGATTTATTAGCTTTATGGTGCTCAGTTCTTATAGTAACTTCTATGTATAAGTGCTTCCACTTCATGTGAAATGAAATAATCCAGGAAAACATGCCACATCTTTTAATGAAATCTATACTTCCAACAAGGAGGACATTGCATTAACCAAATAAAAACATTTGGAGAGAGTTTGTTTTGTTTTTTTTAATCTAGAAATGACCTTCATATATCTCATTAATATGACTTTGTATCATTATGATCATAGAACACCTGATACAAGAAAGCTTATATGATGTAATAAGTATGAAAACAACATCTGGTTAATGCAATGAACTTCATTAACTCAACTTAACATTAACATAAATTATTTCAAAGCTTTACAATATAGCATATGTTTTGCAAAAGACATATTTAGAAAAGTGCTGTCAATATAGAATATAATAATATAGAGAAGAAAAAAATAACACAACTTTACAATAGCATATGTTTTCCAAAGGCAATACTTTTTTTCTGTGCAGTCAATATATACTGGATAAGTACTGGATAAGAGATGTAAAAATAGCACAATCAAGACAACAATCATAACCTTGGCCACGGAGCTGCAGCCATCTCCATGATTTCCTTGATTTTTGTGATCATAGCTGGCTGAGCGACTGGGAGCCTGTTTCTCGAGTTTTCTTCTCTGAACTTTCAACAGTCTCGATCGCGGTGGACAGATGAAGCGCTTTTCTGCAGATGTTCTTGAAGGCTGGGCTGGAGAAGTAGTAAACTACAGGATCCAACACGCTGTTGAGATAGGTCAGGCTGATGCTGGTGTAAAACGCAGTGGTGAGCTCTTCCAGAGCAGGGCAGACTTCAGATTCGCGGAGGGTGCCGGTTGCTCGGATGGTCTTGATCCAAAGCAGGAGCTGCACGATGTTGCTCGGGAGGAAGCAAGCGATGAAGAGCACCGCCACTATTGCGATGAACCACAGAGCCTTCTTAATCTTCGCTTGCTGGGCCAGCTGTCTCCTCCTCAGGTGGTCAATGATGTGGAATGTGCAGTAGAGAATCACCAGCAGAGGCATATAGAAGGAGAAGAGAAACTCAAACTTGTGCCAGTTCAGATCATGTTTGGCTTCAGTGTCAATCATGAAGCTCTCACAGTAGGTTGTGTTGACGTGTTCCAGATTGAAGACATGAGCTGTCATTGCGATGGTGATCAGCCATATTGCAAGTGCTCCACACATGGCTTTGGAGATGCTCAGAGAGTTGATTGAATGATGGGGATGCACCACACGCATGTACCTGTCCACAGCAATAGCCATCAAGAAGAAGGTACTTCCACTGCGGTTCATCGCCAGCATGAAGAGGCAGATGTTGCACATACTGCTTCCAAACATCCACTTGATCCCAGACATGTAGTAGCTGGCACGGAAAGGCAAAGCCATGTTGAGCAGAAAATCAGCCATCGCCAGGTTGAAGAGTAACACCGTGCTGCTCTTCCAGGGCCTCAGGTGGATGCAGAAGATCCAGAGAGCTAAACCATTTCCAAGGACTCCAAAAATAGACTCTGTCACCAACACCGGCGGGAGCACGCTGATCAGCAGAGTTCCATTGAAATGGCATTTCATGTTGAGTTAGGTGTTGCTGCCTCGCTGGCTGCAGATCAGAGAAATAACCTCTAGTGACTCTGCATTCTTTAAAGGGAAATGTCTAAACGGAAAAAAAAAAGTTTGTGGTTTTTTGCATTTACAGGAAGCCAGACAGTTCTACTTCCCGTTAGATATTAATACAGTCGACTATATTTCTCAAAGATGCTATAATTTTCTAGAAAATTACAAATGCATGGCTAATTACATTAGAGGGGCCAGAAAATAAGGGACGATATCAGTTCACAATGCCCTTGCATGTGGAAACCTATTATACACATTACCCTTAAGGCTTCTATAAAAACCACTAATGAGTTCTCTATCTTATTGCATTAATCTTCAATCAAAAATAATCCACTTGAATAAAGTCTGTAATCTTCCACATGGGGGACCCTTTCCTGGAAGTTAAAATACACCTGTTTCCAGAAAGAAAGCATCCTTATTTTGAGAGCTACAGAGCCTGTTTTGTAGAACTAAAACCCTTGATGCTGCATGTTTAATTGATGGTTCTTGTTTCAATCATTATTAAGACTACGTGAGAACTCTTATTCTTGGTTGTATTCATTTAGGAACTGGAAAGTATGTAGATTATCCGTTCTGACTTTTAGCCCCTTAACTTTTGCTACATTTTGCAGTTATATAATTAAAGGCACAGTGTGAAGGATTTGGTGGCATCTAGTGGTGTGGTTGCAGATTGCAACCAATTGAGTACCTCTCCGCTCACTCCTCCCTTTACAAGACTGCGGTAACATGAGTTTGAGTGCAAAATCGTGACAACACTACTTTAGGAGCAACGGAAATCAGACGGCAGCTAGCGGTACCACGGTTTTGCACTCGGCAACTCACATTAACACAGTTTCACAAGTGTGTCGGAGAACAACGGTGGCCTTCAGGTAACGTAAAAACGTGAAAGACTTTCTCTAGAGCCAGTGTTTGGTTTGTCCGTTCTGGGCTACCGTAGCAACATGGCGGACTCTGTAAAAGAGGACACACTCTCATATGAAGGGCTCATTCTAAGCTAACAAAAACACAACGAGTTTTCTTAGTTTCAGGTGATTATACACTAATGAAAACATAGTTATGAATATTATATTCAATTTCTGCTAATAGATCCCCCAAAATGTTACACACTGTTCCTTTTAATTTTAAATGTTTGTATAAGTAATAACAAAGAAAAAAATGCGTTTTATTTTGTACTCTCAAAACAAAAGTCGGTTTTTCCAGTGCAACATGTAAGAATTTGCGGTTGCTGCAACAAGCCACATGACACATACACTGGTGTTACTCACCACGTTTAGGACTGTTAGAAAAGAAATTGTGGCCGGATCAGACAAAAAACTCAACTCATTGTTGCATGCCAAGAGCTACAACTGTGAAAAACCAAGCACTGCTCCTCTCCTCCACCTACAGTGATGATGCATCCAAGTATAACAGACTGGAAGACTGCTCAGGATTGAGGGGACAATAGACCAAGCCAATAGATGCTGGACAAAAACCTGACCGACGGTGTACATGACTTCAGATGAGTGAAGCACAACAACCTGAAACACAAAGGCTGGTCTGTTTTTTTATAGAGTACGGTCTAGACCTGCTCTTGAGGCAACTTCTGTTATGATTATATAAAAATAAATTTTATTGAAAATTTTACTTTATTTTTGGGACAAGTGTCTTAATGTCACTGCCGAGCTGTCATTGTCCAAACTCAGACCTGAGAGTCCCAGTTCACTGATGTGTCCATTCAGCAGTGTTGTATAGACCGATCACAGGACCACTTTTTGAAGGTCTTGATCGCATTTTTACTCTGTCTTACCACGACTGTGGAGATATCACTAAATTGTATATATATATGTATATATACTGTATACACTGTCTATATATAGCCTTGGTCTTAACTTGGTTTCAACCCCTCAAAGTCTTAGTCAGGTTTCACTCTCGATACATTTTGGTTTTGGTCTTGACTCGGTCTTGATACATTTTGGTCTTGGTCTTGACTTGGTCTCAACCCCTCAAAGTCTTGGTCTTGTCTTGGTCTCGATACATTTTGGTCTTTGTCTTTTCTCGGTCTCGATACATTTTGGTCTTGGTCTTGTCTCGGTCTCGATACATTTTGGTCTTTGTCTTGACTTGGTCTCCTACCCCTCAAAGTCTTGGTCTTGTCTCGATCTCGATACACTCTGGTCTTGGTCATGACTTGGTCTTGGTTTAGGTGGTCTTGACTACAACATTACCGTCCAGCCTATAAACCACAGAATAAAGGGTCTGAATATATCAATTAAATGTCTGTTTTTTTTTTTTTTTATTTTAACAAATTTGTACTTCTGTAAATGTGTGTATTGCTTTGATGCTGTGGGTATTATACAAGATTAAAGTCTATAATGAAACCAGATACAAAAAAAGAGAAGGAATCTGAGAAGTCTGGTACCATGTCTACATAAAGGTTTGGTGCCGTTATGGGCCAATTAAAATACAATCAATGAAGTGAAAAAAAAGGAAATACACAGTGCGATTACTAGGCAAATGAAAGACAACGATTTTCACACTCTGCATCTGCAAGAACGAGTCTTTCAGACCACAGTGACGTAATGTACGTCCTGCAGCCATGTGAAGTAAACCAAAGTGGGCAAGCTTTTGTGAGTTGCATAAATATTTAACTGAATTGTGTCATTCACGGCGTTCCAAAGAAGAGTACCAGTGTGCGTGTGACTCTTTCTGTGGGTAGATCAGCTTTCAACATCAGGTCTCTTCTCCATTATGAACTGCTGAGGCAGATAAAAATGTAAAATATCATCTTACTGGAACTGGAGTGTTTTATTTTAACTGCACTTCTCGTTATGTTTGGCATAACAGATATAAACACTTCATACATGGATGACTTTAACATTTAAATAAGTGAATTTCCGTAGACACTACATGAATGAATATACTGTATGTGCGTGTGTGTACATATGTAGCTTTCTGTATTTAGAGATTACAAATACCCACCACCACCACCCAAAGCATGGTGGTGGTGGTGGTTGTGGGTGAAGTGGGACGGTTTTGTAGATGAGGGGATGAGCAGTGTGGTCTGAGGCTGGTGTAGGACTGAAATGTTTTGTATTTAAAGTATGATGTATAGTTTTTTCAAAATCTGTCAAGTAAACTGTTGTGCATCTACATGTAACTCAGGAATTTAGAGCTGCAACGATTAATCAATTTGCTGTCAACTATTAAATCAAATATTTGTATCTGCGATGGCCTCCTCTTAAAGGGCACAGTCTTGGGAAAGCAACTGGGGAGGATAATCAGTTAAATACTGTAGTTGAATCAGACAGGTGGTCAACTACACTACAGCTGTAACGATTAATCGATTAGTTGTCAACTATTAAATTAATCGCCAACTATTTTGTTAATCGGTTTGACTTTTTCAAGAAAATTAGTCAAAATTCTCTGATTCCAGCTTCTTAAATGTGATATTTTCTGGTTTCTTTACTCCTCTGTGACAATAAACTGAATATCTTTGAGTTGTGTATAAAACAAGACATTTGAAGACGTCGTCTTGGGCTGTGGGAAACACAGACATTTTCCCCCATTTTCTGACATTTTATTGACCAAGCAATTAATCAATTAATTGAAAAAATAATCGACAGTTGCAGGAATTGACACTGTTAATAAGAAATAATAAGAATAAAAAAATAGTAGTAGTAGTTTCAGCATGAGATTAGAATCGAATAGCTTATTTGGAGAATGTAAAGAAAGTGAATTGGTTCTTTCTTAAATATTACCTAATAATCAGAGGCAACAATAGGCTGAAATGGGCTATGTGGGAGCTCACACACTCGGTCTGTAAACCTCTACTGCTGTCTAGTGGACGACTTTAGAAAATGCTGCTCGCTGTCATGTGAAGTTTCTCACAGTCAGTGTTGAGGGATCATAGCGAGAGGCTGTAGGCCAGACCATTTAAGCATTTAATGAATGAACATTTTTTTGTGGAGCACCTTCTCATAAATGCAATTCATAGTGCTTTACAAAACAATGACATTAACACAAATACAGACTGACAACACACAAAAGCAACTTTGTGGGAAAAACTTTCCATCTCTGCCTTTTGATTACTCTCCATAGACCCACGCTGAAGCATACTCACATGACTTATCGTTCATCAGGGCTCCCCCTCGGTATTTTATCAGTGGATGTGAGTTGGGCCTTGCCGGTTCAGAGGCTGGTTGAGAATGTGTGTGTGCAGTGTTCAGGACATGCATTAAAAATGTGAGAGAGCCAGTTCAGCCTGCAGGGCAAACATGTCCTTTTGTTCCCGTCTCCTGTTGTCCCATCAGCCCGTGTGTTTCCTTCACCTGCATACTTGGGAACAAAGCATCATGGTCACTACTCCACCCGGCGCAACCAACATGAAATTCCAGTCCTACAACCTTGAAGAGGTTTGAAATGCAGTCATAGTCTAACATGTACAAAAGAAACAACTTGTTCTCATTCCAGTGTCAAATAGTTGCTCTTTTTGAGGGGCTGAAGAACTGCACATGAGCTGCATACATTGTCCGCTTTTCAAATGTACGACTATTGACTTTGTGTCTTGATAGTTTGATTTGTTTGTGAAAGTTTTGGCTGAAGCTGTGGAAGGATGAAAGATGCAGGAAGCAGTGATTGAGACAAACAAAACAGGTTATTCCACGTACCTCGGGTCATGTGGTGTGTCAGCCAAGTCGAGCTAAGTTGGTCACAGCCAGAGGCACCACACTCCATGGTGAATCCATTAAAGAAGGATATAAGGGTGTGTAAGTGGAAAATCATCAATTCTTAAACAGCAGAGGAGATAAACAGAAGCAGACGAATTAGAGTGGCCGATCCGTTGTTGACTTTATAAAGCTGTGAGCCTAATAAAGCAGCATTGTGAGGAACATGTCTCATAAATGTGTACAGGAAATTGGGGTTTGTAGCCACTAAAGGAAAACAAATCATAGCTCACACATTGATCTTCCTTTCATCAGCTTTCTTCCTCCTGTTTCTGTCACTGAGTTGTCCTGAAAGACTTAAGACATTTTGAACATTTTATTTTAGAGGACTTATCAGCATTGTTTGCATTCTTTCCCTGTACATCTTGTAGGCACAACTACCTGCAACTGTGAGCTGCTCTGCTTAATGCAGGCCCAATAAATTAATTTTAACTATCATGGAGTTTGCTTTAAGGAGAGACAATGCAGGCAAAAACTTCTTCACATTTTTTTTTTGATTTTGGGCTATTTTATTTCCATAACATGTCTTCTTTCAGAGTCGTGGAAAGAAAACAGTTATTTTTCTACCTTGTCTATTTGTGTCTGTAGATTTCTCCTAAATTCACCAAAAGTTAGCAGGGTTTTCTCAGACTCTGAGCCAGAAATCTCCACTTCAGTAGCACCTACATACACCAGACTTTTCAGTTTCATTCCTATCTATATTCTGAAGGGTTTTACAGAGGGGTTTGTTCATGTATCATTCGTGGCCTGATTTATATAACATGTTATTCCTAAAAACATGGTGAATTTTTTTTTTTTTTTTTATGGCTGTGGAGAGTATTTTCTGATTTATTGAGTGACAAAAAGAGATATTGAAAATTCCCTCCGTAAAAACCTTTCGACTCTAATATGTCAACAAAATGAAACAAGAAAGTTGAACCTGGCTTCATCCAATGTTCAGATTTGTGTTCTGGAAATGTATGCAAATTAGCATATATTTAATAAGTTGAAGCCTCATTTGCATATTAAAACATAACATTTCAGAAAACTTGTGGACCGGAGGAAAACAACCAATCAGAGCCGAGCTGGAGCCTTGCCACTCGGGTCAAACCAGGCAGCACTGATCAAATATGAATCAATATTCTGTTACTGTAATGCCTATTTCTCACCTCAAATGTTTTCAGAAACATCTTGAAGTGTACTGTTTAGCTGTAAAATGAGAAAGTGTGCTCCGGCTGGTGGCCGGTGCTTAGTATTTCCTCAACAGATCTCAACATGGCTGCCGGTTCACAAACTTTCTCATTTTACAGCTAAACAGTACACTACAAGATGATTGTGAAAACATATGAGGTGAAAAATAGGCATTACAGTAACAGAACATTGATTAATATTTGATCAGCTGGTTTGACCAGAGTGGCAAGGCTCCAGCTCGGCTCTGATTGGTTGTTTTCCTCCAGTCTGTGAAATCTTGCAGATGCCATTAGGAGCACCTGAGGACCCAGAGGAACGTGTATTTTTTTTTCAGATTACCTGTCTCATGCATTACTCTCAGGAAATAGTGACCATTTTATAAAAATAACTATTTTTTTTAAATCATATTTGCTCCATTTCTATACCCACTGCAGCTTTAAATATGAGTTTCATTTCCTGGTTTATCATGTCACCACTACGTGACTGATTGTTATTGTAAAAGCAGATGCAATCACGGAATTAAAAGAGAAAAAAAAATGCAATAATCCTCCTGTGTTTTTATTTTACTGAGGTGACGTCATTGTCTACAGCTGAGACACACAGACAGCAAAACGACACAATATAATAAGAGAGACGCTGCTTTAAAACACTTGTCTTCGATGTAATAAAGTGATATGCGTGTGGGCGTCAGAAGACATGCTGATGATGATGATGATGATTTCCTCCACCTTGTGGGAGGATCCGTCCACACAGAGCTCACTCGCTCTTCCTCCTTCAGCCGCGATGCATCACCGCAGTCCGGAGGTGTCCTCACACACAGACAGGCTGGAGGCGAGATAGAAGAAGAACAAACCTCTCAGATTTACATTTTTTCGTGTCTTTATAAATATATATATATATATATATCCTCTTCTCGGTGAAACCTGGTCATTGTGAGAGAGAGCTGAGAGGATGAACAGCCTCAGACATGGGGTGAAAACCAAGCGGAGTGAGGCCAACCTCGGAGCGGAGCGGGAGCATTTTGACAAGCAGCAGGTAAACACATATATAAGAGGAGTCTGTCTGCGGGTTTTAATGCTCACTGCAGGACGGACACCTGCGTCTTATTCAGGCCTGCTGTCTGTCTGTCTGTGGCTGCACTGCTGTGACTGTGTGTGTGTGTTCTTGTGCAGCTACCTATGTGAGGACCAATATGAGTTTTAGACCTTCAGAGAGGACATTTTTGGAAAGTGAGGACATTTTGGCCGGTCCTCTCTTTGGGAAGGACCTTCAAAGGCCTGTTTGAGGGCTCAAACTTGGTTTTAAGGTCCAGGTTAGAATTAGATTTAGGTAAGGGTTAGTGTAAGGGTTTGGGTCAGGCATTTAGTTGTGATGGTTAAGTTAGGGTAAGGGGCTAGTGAATGCATTATGGCAATGAGTGTCCTCACAAAGATAGAAGTGTGTGTGTGTGTGTGTACCGCATAGGCCAATTAATACCTTGACTTTGATA
>CAKAOI010050338.1:92071-157061 GCA_916701655.1 Sebastiscus albofasciatus
TGTGTGTGTGTGTGTGTGTGTGTGTTGCTCACAGTGTATACCGCATAGACCACATAGCCAATTAACACCTTGACTTTGATATTTGAATTAAATGTCTTGTCTAGCTACTTGACAAAAATGTCCAGTTACAGCCAGGTGTGTGTGTGTTTTAAATGTGTATATCCCAGAAACAGCAGGCTATAAGGCTGTAAAAATCAAAGTCAAGTGTTTCATTTGTAAAAACAGACAATGATTAGACAAACTTGTTTTATTTCACATTATGTTTCAGAGGCTCAATTGTCAATTCTGCCATTTTAAAGCAAGAAAGACTGAAAGCCAACCATATCTCTGTATATAGTCCCACCATTCATTCCTCTCTTATGCTGATCTAGTCCTTCCTGTTTGGCCACCTTTCCTCCCTTCCATTCTTTCTGTGTCTTTAACATCCTCGTTGTTGGATGTAGGATTTAAGGAAACAGGGGGAGAAAAAAAAGAGCTTTAACTTTGAGTTATATTGCTTTGTGGGAGTACTTACAAATGTGATTAAGTTTCCTTGTGAATGTGTACACTGAAGGAATGAGGTTTGTCTCACTCTTCATGCAACAACAGGTGCTTTGTGGTTTCTGGCTCTCTGCAGTCATCTGCCAAGTAAACTCTTTATACTCTTTACCATCATACAAGATCATACAACATACTTTAATGTGTAGTCAATATTGTTGAGTAAAGATGAACCAGCTGCTGCTTCAAGTGAAGCACACAGTCTGACTTGGAAATGTGAGATTCAGGCGAGGTTCAAGCGACTACACAAGCAAGCTGTTAAACAGCTGCCTGGGAGTTCAGACTTACAGCACTTTCAGGTTTCAGTATTATGCTATCTGAAATGGGCTGAGCTTTTCCTCTGCTGGGTGTATATCCCTCTTGTCAGTGTTTTATTTGCTTTTGAAGCACGTGTCGAGAGGTGGAGCTGAGGTGCTTGGGCTCCTGCTCGTCTTTCATCTTGCGGCCCTTTCTCACAAACTAGCTAGAATAAATTATAACATTTTAATCATAATGATAATAAAAAAAAAAATAATTTCTCGTACTCAGTTCCCTCCCGACTGCATGATTGTTGCCCAGAGTCCACTTGTCTAACAATGCAGCATATTTGTTGATTGGAGCAGCAAATGGCAACAAGCAGCCACAGTTTTGGTTTCAAGACGAGGCTGTTGTCTTACTAGTTCCATGCTGTGGGCAACAAATGTCCAACAAGGCGTGTTGTGTGTAAAGGACAAGTGTCAAAGTGTTGTTTAAAACTCGCAGCCCATTTAGAATTGAGTGGAACCAGTTAGATTAACTGGTGTTTGAACTGGTTGTTTATATGAATGACTGCCGGGTGCCACCGCTCAGCTGAATGAATCCACTGGGCAACATGCAAATGAAGCGGGCAGTATGAGGAAGACTCCTGATTATTGTACGCCTCCCAATTAGCATTTTAGTACAAGTGGTTTGGTGGATGTGGAAACTAAACCGGTGAACTAGTTGCAGAATGGACAGACTAAGCTGTATAAAATGGTGCAACTATTTGGTTAAATAAGTGTCCTTTTAATCTGAACCTTTTCTGTTTAAAAGGCTGCTGTGTGCGGGAGGGAGACCCTTTTATTTCTCTATTATATATTATATATATTTCTCAGTGTCAGAGGTTCTCAGTAATGCTGAGTCATCCAGTACTCTTACTGAAACTCCTGCTGCACCTCCACTCTCTCCTGCGTTCTCTCCTCTTTATGTCGACCTCGGTACCAAGGTGAAATGTCTCACACAGCGTCCTGTGTGTGTGTTGTGTGTGTGTGTGTGTGTGTGTGTAGTGTTTGCTTTCACTCAGTCCTGTTGCCTGAGTGAGCGCCCATGAGAGAGGGAAGGGGGATGGGAGTATCGGAGGGTAAACACACAGCTACACTGAGTGGGAGTAGAGAGAGAATTAAAAGCACGTTGATTGTTTCACACTTTTAATGAAAACAGGCTGATGTGTTAAGTGAAGACTTTGTTTTAGCTGTGAGATCTTAAGTCGGTGTTTAATGTCAACAAACAAAAAGGGAATTCAAGCTATGACTTCACCTTCAACAGTTTCAATCAAAGTGTTTCTAAGCACATTATGCTCATGATTAAGTATTTTGAGCAGAATAAAACATGTAATGCTCATGCATTATTTACAAAACGTGTGCTCATGGTGCCCATAATTTCCTTGTATTTTCACCCAAACAGACCAAATATAAAGTCTTAAACACAGTGTAATCATAATACTGTATCTATGTTTTGTGCCGTGGCTTCCATTATGTTAAACCGCTCCTCATAATCATGAACATCATGTGAATCATGAGCTAATTAAGCAGCTCTGCCAACTGGCCAAAAAAACAGTCTGGCTGCTAAAGAACAGTTTATCTTTTGTTGAATATTTTAGAGGATTCAGTGTTAATAATTAACTTAGACATAACCTAATAATAAGACCTGACCTCTGTCTGTGCAGCCATTCAATAGATTCATTCACTAAGTTCATCCATTCATGCTGCCTTTTGTTGACATATTTCCAAAACTGAAAGTTAATTATCTTCAGTGAGAGTTTTATCTTATCTATGTGAACAGGATTTTATAACAAAAACATAAATATATACACATAAAATGTATCATATTTGGCATGAGTGTTTGTATTATAGCTGTTGCCATGTTTGTTTGTGGTTCCAAGGTTCTTCATATTTGCCAAATGGGTGTCCTTTTAATCCATTGAACTTGGTATGGATATGATGTATGAACAATATTTGTTGTTTATTCTACATGGTAAATTCTTACTTCCATGGCAAATGTTTAGCATTAAGAGTAACGTAGAAGAAGATGTGTGGTTTCTGGTTTGGAAGAGTGTTTTTTATATATATCTGTTTAGGGACGGATGAGCAGTTAGAAGAACAAAACTAGATATCCAGTGTGTGCTTGTGTGTTAGGATTATTGCCTGTGTTGATGTGGGAGAGGCTGTGCTAGTTTAATTAGAGTAGGGACAAAGAAACAGTAAGAGAGTAGAGGAGCAACACAGTAAGAAGTTAAAACCTCACCATTCTGCCCTCTGTTTTTTAGAGGTGTAGTGGTGGGGTACAGGGTTTTTTTAGGGAGAAATAGCGGGTTGGCAGTAGATGCCACATAGAAGTGGTGTAAATCATCTGAAAGCTGGGAACCTGAAGATTAATTTGAGATCATCTCAGCACTGTGTGTCAAGTTGTTCTAGTCATAAAGAAGAAATAGAAATGAATTAATAAGTTAATTAACTAATTAAAATAAATTGTGAAAGTGAATAAGTGTTTAGAACATAATGATAGAAGTATATGATGGCCATTTCCAGGCTCACTTACGTCTCATAAGTAGTTGCAGCAGTTTTTTGGTTGATACCATTTGTTACAAAGATTTGGTGCTAAATTGAACCATTTTTTACTACTCAAGAATTGATAAAAATAGTCAATCTCTCCAGAATACCACATTAACACACCAAGACCTCGAGGAACACCATAGGAAAAAGCCATGCTGCGATTTGGTATCAAAACCTTTTGACATTTGGAGATTTCTGCAAGAATTGTATTTTTCGGTGATTGGATGGTGAACATTTCTGTTCTGGAAACTGCTCAGAAACCCCCCTATTTTCAATCCACCTAGGAAAGCCATCCATCCTCTGAATGCTCTAGGTCTCTAGTTTGCGGCTGTAAAGTTTCATGAGGCTGTGATTTTCCTAGAGGTCACCACAGGTCATTTTATACAGTGAGGTCAAGTTTAAAAAAAATGGTCTCACTACAGTGAAATGGCTACTATGGGGACTAACATCATCACACATGAATCCAATTGGGCTTGTTGGATCCACAAGAGTCTCCGTTTTACATTGATACCCAATTATGTAATTATTTATTTATTAGTTATTTGTGTAATTCCAAGACTGTTTAGGGACCCCAGTATGCAGAAATATTCAAATACACCATTTTCGAATAGGTGGAAATAACACATTTGTACTGCATTCAAATAACTGCACTTTTTGACCAAGTTTTTGTCCAAAACTGCATGTGATTATCATAAAGTGGGTATGTCTGTAAAGGGGAGACTTGTGGGTACCCATAGAACCCATTTCCATCCACATATCTTGAGATCAGAGGTCAAGGGACCCCTTTGGAAATCGCCATGCCAGTTTTTCCTCGCCAAAATTCAGCGTAACTTCGTAGCATTATTAAACGTTCTTCCTGATAAGCTAGCATGATGTGGCTGGTACCAATGGATTCCTTATGTTTTCTTAAGCCTGCTACAACCGAGAAAGATCTGGGAAAGAATATTAAATTTAAAAAAGGTGTAAAAAGTGATTTGAAGGGCATTTTGAACATTTCTTGTAAATCCAATTGTTCAATGAAAATGGTGTCAAGAATATTTAACACTTAACATTGCATTTCCTTTGTTGCTTCTGTGACTCACACTGTCACTGCTTTCAGTGATTTAATACGCTGGTCAGGTGTAAGCATTCTTGTTAGCGCTACATGTAGCTAATAGGTGTGAACTGCATGTGCTAAAGTCTGTTTGTGACCTTGTCAGCCAGAGTCCCAGCAGCAGTCTGTTGAATTAAGCTGATAAGGACCTGCAATAAGTGCGCTGGCCTCGGGGCATTATGTCCAGTGAGAAGCAGCTCAGGTGTAGCGCTGATGCTTTGACTTCGTTAACTTCATCTTCTGTGCCACACCAGGATGTCCAAGCACATGGACACGCTGCTGAAAGGCAGAGATGACAAGGTAAGGTTGGGGGTATTTCTGCAGCGTGGAGGGTGTAGAGGCCGTGGATAGAGGCTACAGTAATGCTAGCTGGCAACAGACCTTATGGCAGGCCTCGGGGGATTAGTACAGGCTTTCCCTCCCTCTCACTTCTCCTCTCTGCTGCTCAGAGGATTTACTGACGCTTGAGCCAGATGCAGCACAAACTTGTTGTGCGGGCGACAGTGTCAGCATGTCTGGAGCACTCGGACAGAATCGCTCTGTTAGTAAAACGTTTGGATTTCATCTGACTTACCTTTTGACCATGACATTAAGGAAATGGTATCTGTGTTTGTGTTAGTGTGTGACCTGGGTGTAGGTTGATATGAGGCTTGATAGTGAGACTTTGTATCATGTGTAGTAGAGCCTTTCTCAGTTATGGTGAAAAAAAACCAGTAAAATAAGTTGTTAAATTTGCAGGTAATGAAAGAACTATTTGATTAATCAATCGGATAAAACATTTCATTAAGTCACCTTCAGGAAATTATGATTGACATTTTCACTGTTTCTGATGTTTTATAGACCAAACGGTTAATCAAGGAAATAATAGGTGGATTAATCAATTATTAGAATAATCATTAGTTGCAGCCTTACTAGTAATTGAAGAGTTTGCTACAAGGGCTGCCCCCTGTTAGTCGATTAGTCGACTAAGATTTCTTTAGTTGATTAGTCTTTTTTTAATGCTTTTTTTTAGAGCTGCAACGATTAATCGATTAGTTGTCAACTATTAAATTAATCACCAACTATTTTGATAATCGGTTTGAGTATTTTGTTGAGAAAAAAGTCTAAATTCTCTGACTCCAACTTCTTAAATGTGAATATTTTCTGGTTTCTTTACTCCTCTATGACAGTAAACTGAATATCTTTGAGTTGTGGACAAAACAAGACATTTGAAGACGTCATCTTGGGCTTTGGGAAACACTGATTGACAATTTTTCACCATTTAATAAACCAAACAATTAATCGATCAATCAAGAAAATAATCGACAGTGAAAATAATCATTAGTTGCAGCCCTACGTTTTTTCATGCTGAATGACTTATTTCCAAGAAACCTATGAGCACATCTCTGGTAATCATGAAGTGGTGCTTTTGTGTGACTCTTTGTGGAGAAACTTTTATATATCTGTTGATTAAATCAACTAAATCATCTAATTGATTAGTCGACAAAATCATATGAGTGTTAGTCGATGAGTATGAGTTTCTTTGGTTGACGTCGGCCCTAGTTGCTACTGTAGTGTGGTCCCCATGCAGCCAGAGCCCATTACTTCGCCAGTAGCCGTGAGCAAAGGCATGTAAGGGTATGTACTCTAAAGTGCTCTAATGAGTGACACTGAAATCCCCTATTGTTTCCAAAAAACCTGCAATACAGCACACCAACAGCAGTGCATATTGTGACGGTTAACTTTGTGCAGTATTTGGTCACCCTCCACCTCTCGTCCTGCATTCGGTGTCCTCCTCCTTCCCGTCCCTCGCTCTCTCGCTGCTCTCTCGCTGCTCTCTGACTGACAGCCATTCTGAATGTACCATGAGAGTCTCCCTGCAGCCTCCCTGCTCAGCGGCCATCTGTTGAGGCCTCAGTGCCAGTCTCTGTGTGCCAGAGCGCGGCCCCCATCCAACCCAATCTTCTACCCCAGCTGTCGGCCTTCCTCCCCCAACAGACCCCTCATTGTCACACAGGCCTCCATGCTAGCCCGCTGCACTTGCCCAGTGTAAACGACGAGCTAGCAGTTAATTTGCGTCAGAAGCAGGCGGGTAGGCTGGCAGGCGGGCGGGAGGGGAGTCTCCTATTAACCAGTACACCCCTCTCTCACTCTGAACGCCACAGTAGCCCCTCTGTGCTTTGTTGTGTGACCATGTATGTTTTGCTGGTTGTGTGTGTGTGTGTAGACTGGGGTTGGGCGGCGACTCCCAGGTTTTGTAATGTATTAAAGAGGCTTTTATAGGGTAACGTGGGATTAGGGGCCTCTGCTGCCACTGATATGTGATTATGTTTCAGACAAAGATGTGACATGGATCTCTAAGCCTGTGTTTGAGGGTAAGACCAAAGAACCAGAGTCTTATGCTGATGTCATGTACTGGTATGTGCAACTTCTACTACATATTATGGTTACACACTCGTGTTTAAAGGGCGTTTTTATGCAGGAAGATACTTTGGGAAGAGAAGCCGAGATTGAAGATGTTGCTGCTTTAATGCTTGAACTGTGTGTTGGATTAGTCTTTTATGTAATACTGTGATCGGAAGCTGGCATCATAGAGATACTGTGTGCCTCAATAGATGTGTTAAAAGGAGCAGATGTGCATTTTGTGTTACATTTCTGTTGTAGTTTTTCCTATTTTGGTGCAAATTGGTAAGGATTTGACTCAAGTTATCACAGCTAAGCATGTTGGGAGAATCATAAAAAATAATGTGTATTTTTCCAATTGTGTAAACTGCACCCAGCAGGTTTTAACAAAGACTAGCAGGTCTGGTTGATTGCAACACCTCAGTGGGACATCATGGGACTGTAGAATGAGTTATTCTCTGGCGCGTTGATTACTTTTCCAGCGCTCTTCCCTCAAACAAAACACATCACTGACTTGTGACTTAAGGCGGGGTACACTACACAGTTTTTAAGCCTGATTTAGCTGTGGGTGGTGTCACAGTTAGTCCAGGGTAATTGTGTTGTCTAGCAGCAGCTCTGGTCATTATGTAATGGTTATGTGTTAGTGAGTCAATGTTTCAAATCTCTCTTGTAGGATCCCAAAAGGCAAACATCATGGTCAGGCATGTTTGCTTTTATAAGAGATTGTTCTACATTCCTCAGTCGACATGCAGTCGGGCTCAAATTGAAATTAGTTTTAGTAGTTTATTCAAATTTAATTTAAAAGACATCTTTGTCTTGCATCAAATTTTGACTACAAGCTTTCTCTTTGCAAATCACAGCCCTGAGCACAGTTGCTGTATGCCATTATCGGTTCCATGGTTATGTCAGCATCAAGATACTGTGTGAAGAAATGCATTCTTGTGAGTGAAGGTTTTCCATGAAACGGACAGTGTTTGTTTTCAGACTTGTGCACCAAAACGAGAATTGTGTGCATCAAGGACGGTAGAAGATACAGAAACTCTGTAATTGACATTTTTTAAACGTACACTACTGAGTCTTTTCAAGGTTGCTTTGCTTATGATTGAAAAAGCTTGTAATTCAGTTGGCCTTGGAAATAATTCATGAAAGAATAACATACACTTTAGCTCAAGAGGATTTTTTTATGGATATTAAATTTATTTGCAAATTAGATTGCTTCTAAAAACTAGGGCTGACCTGAAAGCTTCGACCGTTGCCATGGTAACCAACCTCCAAATACATATTTGAATGCTTTATTTTTTTATTTTATATATATGTAAGATAATTAATGATATGTAATAGTAATGTATAAATCCCAAAATAGCCCATGAAATAAGGAATAATCCCAACAGCATTATTCATATTCAGCATTGATTATTATTAGTTATTCTCAGACGGATATCTATTTATTGTATGTAGAGGTGCGTGTGTGTACAGTAGTGCGGCAGTGGCACGTAAACCGGGGAGATGTAGACAGACAGACCGAAGAACATGTCAGCCTGCTGCGCTGCGCTGCGTCAGCCATGCCGCGTCACGCCACGCCGCGTCACGCCACGCCGCAAAACTTTGAATACCTTCAAATATTTCTCATCAAAGCTTCGAAGCCCAAAAAATAGTACAGCCAGACTAAAAACATTATAAAAGTTGTGCACGGTCAGTAACAAGACAGCAACCCTAGAGCTGGATTCAATGTCTTGCTCAAAAGCACTTCAGTAGAGTGGCAGAAGGATTACTACTACTACTAATAATAACTTTTTTATATAGCACCCTTTTAATTACAAAATGCTTTGACAGACAAAGCAAGCAAAAGTTGCAATATAACAACAAAAAGCCAAACAGTGAGGCTAAACAAAAGCCAGACAGATAAAACAGTACAACAGATAAAAACAATTTAAAAAACCCTGTATCAATTAGGAGTAGAACACTCCCAAGTAAAGGATTGCTTCCTCAGTCTCTATGCTATCAGAGGATGACTATGTGAAGAGCACTCTAGTGTAACATGACCACACCAGGCAGTTATCATATTGCTTTTGTATAAGAGGTTCATTGAAATAAGTGAATGTCCATGGGGAGTGGGGAACACACTCATCCAACAGACTAGAGATCCAGACTGTGTGTTTCTGTCTCTGCCTTCCTGCTCCTTTTCAGTGACACTTGTTTAACCTGCTGGACAGGTTGTAGAGCAGCTCGCTGGGTGCCCTGCAGTTCTCTGTGATGACACTCCGTCTCTCTCATTATCAGGAGGATCATTTATGTGATGGTATCTTTGGATTCAGGGTGTGTTTTCCCTGAGCTCCCATAGATGACGAGGCATAAAGCTAAACACCACTTCTTTTCCGTGGTCACCTTTCACTTTAAGTCAGACTAAGCTTAACATCACAACCATTCAGAAATCTAGCTGCTAGTTCATGATGAATTACTGTCTGTTTTTGGTCAGTTAAAATCAGGCTAACCATAAGGTGGGAGCCACTGTGTGTGTTTGTGTGTATACACAGTGCAGAGTCATCGTTTCTCTGATGCATTCCTATCATTACAGTGCAGCTTGTTTGACTCCTGGTCTTTGTTTAATTTCTCATGACTTATGTATTTGTTGTAACGTCTATTGTAAGCCCTACAACCGACGGTTGTGTGGGCGGAGAAGCAAGCCGTACAAGATTAACTCCTCTCCACTCCTCTCCTTTCAGCTGAGCAGCATCAGCAAGGCCATCAACTCCACTGAGACGCCTGTGAAGGAGAAACATGCACGACGTATCCTTTTTTTTCTTTTTTAGATCAGTAGTGTGTGGAACTGCCTTTTAAGCCACATCTTGTAAGGTCGTTTAATTATAAGGCATGTATAACCTATTAGTGTCACTCTTTGACAGTTGATATTTTGTCATTGTTTACCTTCATAGGGGGAAACGTGTCAGCACAGTTGAAATTAAGTCATCATGAAACAGTATTTTGGGAGAATGTTTAATCTCTAATTTGATGTATTTCCTGTTTGAACAGAATATTAGGGTGGGATCTGACAACAGGAGGCACAGTTCAGAAATGTAAACCAGTGGGATTCTACAGGGGGATGCTCAAGTCTGTGCTAGTACATAAAGGGGTTACCATTAAGAATAATGCATCCAAGAAGGATAAAGTAATGGGATATAGATGGAGAAATACGTGTATATCGTGGAAACCTAGCTATCAAGAACATGTCGTTTTCAGTTTTCATTTCATTGTGTGGGAAATGGTACATGTCGTAGGTGGAATAGCCAGCTGCAGTCCTTTTAATAGTTTGTGCTTCCGTAACAACACGACAACAGGAATTATCCTGGGCACTCACAGGGAGAAGGGAGCCTACACCTTCTGGTCCTACGCTCTGGGCTTCCCTCTGGCCGGCAGCTCCATCCTCAGCTGGAAGTTCTGCAGCGTGCTGCACAAAGTCCTGCGGGACGGACACCGCAATGTACGCCACCAAGTACCCTTCTCTCACTGCCTATTACTATCCATGACACCAGGGAGATTTTATTAATAGAGTGGAATTGTTGAGTGATCAAATACCAGACTGTTGCTGCATCATGAGTTCAACATAAAGCTTTGTTCTAGATACAAACTCTTAACTGTGGAACATGATGTGATTATTGACATAATCTGGTTTTTCACTTGTCAATCTAATCTTTTAATCTGCACATTAACACTTTGTCTGAAAGACAAAAGCCTCATATTTATTTAAATGTGATGTCGAGTTGTTCATTCAAGCTGTCACCTCCTCAGGTTCTACAAGACTGCATGAGGCATCACAGTTCTCTAGTTGAAATTGGGAAACTATGGGTGAGTCTTCGCATCTTTTTTATTAATTCTTAATTTATAAAGTTAACTGGATTTCCCATTAACGCTGAGATAATCCCCCTTCAGTGAGAGAAAAAGAAGCTTCAACTTTACGAATATATATATATATATATATTATTTATATATATATATATTATTTATATATATATATTATTTATATATATATATTATTTATATATATATATACATATTATATATTATTTATATATATATATTATATATTATTCCTTATTTATTAATTTTTTTTACTTATGTATTTATTTATCTACTTATTTTCAAAGAGTGTACTTATTGTGTCTTTTGACATTATGTTTGTTTTATTTGTTTATAAGGAAAAGAAGCATGGCAATACTGTGTTTTGCCCTCTTGGAAAAATGATGCTACACAATAAAAACATTTGAAACAATTCTTGCTTCTCTGTTCCTGTGTTTTCCAGAGTAACCTCCACGACAAATACGGACAGCTGGTGGCTCTGTATACCAAGCTGCTCTGCACTAAAATGGAGTTTCATGTGAAGGTATGAGCATGCTCGGTCGAATGTCACACCACCCGGTATGTTACCAAGATGCACATAATGTGAATGGCACTAAACCTCCTAAAATGTACCTCTGCAGCATTCAGATATCCCACCGAACCTGGAGGCCTCAGATGAAGTACTGGAGAAGTGCGCAGGAACCGACATTAATAATGTGTGAGTTTACAAATACTGCAGGAAGTGACTTTTTTAAGTTTCTGTTTAGCCTTAAATCATCATCTTAATCAGTCATAAGCACAGCTGCCGCCACCCAAACGAGTTTAAAAACAAAAGTGTTCAAGCCCTGCTGCTCGTTTAGTTCCACACGGTCACATCATCATTGTTTCTGAGTGGGGCCTCTTTTCTGTCTAACGACGGTATCAACTTCTCTCCTGCAGGTTCCAGCTCACAGTGGAGGTGTTTGATTACCTGGACACAGAGCTGAGGCTGGCCGAGACAGGTGAAAAGAAAAAACCCTCCCCTCCCACCTTTCCCCCCATCCTACTCTTCCAAGGATGAGAAATTTGAGCTACAGTCGAAGGCTGCGACCTGCTGACATTATCTATTTATGTACAAAAGCAGGGAACCCTTTGAAGAAGGGTTATTGTGAGCAACTCTTATCCTGCCGGTTTTCACAGACTGTAGTCCATTTCTTTAGAAAGTGATTTCAATCACGTGGTCCAGTTTTAACTCTTGTCCTCCTGTGTTTCCTGAATTTGTTTAAACTGATGAGGAAATGCCTTCAATTAGAGGACATTATGTTGATTTCCTCCAGTGCTACTGCAGTGGTATAAGCTCCTCCCATCATGCCTGCAGGGTGGAGGATCACGTCTCAAACTAATTTTGCAGCTGTACTGTGAAAGACGTGTACTTTGTAGGTGTGCACACACATGAATTCTCAGTCTCAGCACTATGTTTTAGAGTCATTGACACAATACCTCCTTACTAATGTTTGCATGTAGCTGGAAGTATGTGTTGCTACCTCAGCGATAAGCTGTAACAAGAGAGCCGAATGTGAAAACTAACTCTGCAACAGTAACCGACTCAATGGAAGACTGTGCACTTTATTTAATCACCGGTATCTGCACAGAAGATGACTTACAGAACGGGTGAAAGTACAGCCTATGTTTGCACCACAAGACGCCTTTATCAATTCCCCATTGAGGACTAGACATAGGCATCAAGTACACAACAAAATGTTTGGTTAAGTGACGGTCAAATGGGATGCTTAACATGTACTGTATGTTTTCTGTCTATCTCCCAGTGATCCGACAGCTCAACACATCCATCGCCATCTCCACTCTCACATCCGGCCAGTGTCGGCTGTCTCCACTCATCCAAGTTGTCCAGGACTGTAGTCACCTGTACCACTTCACCGTCAAGCTGCTGTTCAAGCTGCATGCCTGTAAGAACAGTTCCCTCTCTGCCTGTAAATTCTGGGATGAAGTTGTTAAATTTTAACAAAATAAAGCAAGTAAATTATTATTATAAAGATTATTTATGTGTCTCAAAGCATAACAAATTTTGTGCCTTGTTGTGGATTTCAGGTCTCCCCGCTGACACCTTACAAGGACACCGTGACCGTTTCCATGACCAGTTCCACAGGTAGGTCATCCACAGCCTCGGGCTACGAGTGAATGAGGGTGACGATGGCATCAAAGGGAAGAGAGTCATTCTTTTACCAAAGCAAGTGTGCAACATAATCCTGCCTCACCCCAGCAGTGCCCATGCAAATGTGCATATCACTGCTTTCCATCCCCCATCCTTTGTGGCGTGTCAGTTGGTGTCACGGTCACACACACATTTATATCTTTGCTGCCAAGTTCAGAGCGGAGTCTCCAGGGTTGAGGGCTGATGATGCCATTAGATTCACATGTCTAACATTTATCACAAGTCGTGTTTTACCCTAATGCTTCATGTGTCGTTTTAGTACAATGACACAGTTTGCCATACCTGCTATATTAACTAGTTGTCCTTTTTCCCACAGCCTTAAGACCTTCTTCAATAAAGCCAGAGACATGCTGTACTTCAAGAGACTGATCCAGATCCCCAAGCTGCCTGATGTAAGAGCTCAGAGGGATGGGGAGAAGGGGGATGACTTCAGTGCTGAGTCACAGCCTCCATCTTGGATGTCAAAGACTTGGGAAATTAGCTTATTATTTACGTAGACAGCTATGGGTTTTGAAACTTGCCTTTCTTATAGTCAACCATAAATAAAACGATAACGTACTGTTACAGGTTTAACCCCCTTTTGTCTGTCTCCTTGTCAGTCCCCACCTAACTTCCTGCACGCAGCCTCACTGGCCAAGCACTCGAAGCTGGTGGTGGTCATCCCTGATGAGTACGAAGCAGAGCAACAAGATGACGATGATGATGATCCCGAGCCGCTCATCGAAGTCAGCGATGTTTCAACACCCATCATGCAGTCACAGCCACCGGTATGGCACATAAGTCACAGATGCATGCATGTATACAGCCGCTCACGCAAGTAAGCAGCACTTTTTCACTCATTCTTTTCCTTTTTTCAGCAACTGGACATATTCGATGAGACATTTGGACCTCCAAATGGAGGCTTTGATGACCGGTGAGCCTCGTTGTTTTTCACCGTAACCTCTGATTGTCAATCAGACTATTTGGTTTCAGTGTGCCGTCTGTGCCGGCACACTATGACTGTGTGTTTTCTGTCCGGCAGGGATCTCCAGATTGAGAGCCTGAAGCGGGACCTGGAGTTGTTGAGAGCAGAGCTGGAGAGAGTCAAAGCAGAGGTAAAGAAAGGACTGTTGGGAATGAATCACTTGTTTCCGGCTTGTTTTGTGTGCACAGAAGAGGTGTGACAGTAGAGGGCATTATTATTATCTACGTGCAAAGGAATCTGGGTCATGTGTTGGGTGGATGCAAACGCAGCTCCTGGCATGAGGAATGTGGCGAGTAGACTCTGAAGGAGACGAGGGTGTCCATTTGAGGTTTTTGACGTCACGGATGTGATTCCAGCTTGCAACCTATTTTGCTTTTTTGCATGTCATCCCTCCTCTCTCTGCTGTGTCTTGTGTTTTTCTATTGCTACAAAAGTAGACGAAGTAAAAATATCAGGAGATAAGTTTTAGTTGGTAACAAGAGATGAGCTAGTGGTGTTTGTAAAAATAAATGCATCTTGTGAGATGAAAATTTCATGACTGTCATGTTGCATATTGAACAAACTGGATGTTTACAGACTCCATTAGATTATTCCTAAAGTCTCCCTTTCCCCCTCCTGAAGGCTCAGCGTTACATCACACAGCTGAAGTCCCAGATCAACAGTTTGGAGTCCGAACTAGAAGAACAGCGTGCACAGAAACAACGTGCTCTTGTGGAAAATGAACAACTGCGCATGGAGCTGGAGGCTACGCGTCGCCGAAACGCAGAATACGAGAGCTCACAGGCCTTCTTCAATGAAGCAGACAGTAAGACATACAGTCAACGCCGTCTCTCGTATATATGGACACAATGTGGCATACGAAAACGCTGTCATCTCTCTCCGCTATGCAGAAAGAGCGCAGGCCACCGAGCAGCGGTACAATAAGCTGAAGGAGAAGCACACAGAGCTGGTGGGCAGCCATGCTGAATTACTCCGGAAGGTACAGACAGACTGCAGACCAGTCCAGAGATGTTTGTTCTAAATTAGATGTCAGCACCCGGCTGTTTGTGGTAACACTAAATGCGTTAATGTGCTGACAGAGTGCAGACACTGTGAGGATGCTATCAGCAACCCAGCAGACCCAGGATGAGGTGGAGAGGACCAAACAGGAGCTGTCGTTTGAGGTTGAACGAATAAAACAGGAAGCTGACATGAAGGTTGGTGGTTTTCCTTTTAAATAAACACGGAGGTGTTAAGGTAGCAGTGCAGTGAATTAATGATGTTTTGTTGTCACTGTAGCTGGAAGAGCAGAAGTTTGAGATGGAAAGGCTGAAGAGAGACCTGGAGGAGAAGATGGCAGAAATTATGCGCATCAAGGGGACTCTACAGAGCAGTGAGAAGGTGAGTGTTCAACTGTGACGTAATGGTGTTTAGCTATTTCACCACCATTTAGTATCTAGAGTTGTTCTGTGTTTGGATGCTTGAGGCATGATGTCACACATTTCCGGATGGACTTTCCTTCCGACACTCACGGCCATCTGCCTCTTCTGGCTTCTCTCATCGCTCTCTGTCTCTCTCTCTGTCTTTGCCAGACTTCGGAGCAAATGAACAGCTCGGTGACGGCTCTGCAGGCGGAGAAGGAGCGTCTGATGCGATCTGTGAGCGAGAAGGAGGCAGAGCTGTCGTCTCTGCGGCAGTCTGCGCAGGTGCAGCAGTCGTCGCTTCAGCAGGAGCGAGAGAGGAACAGCAAGGAGCTGGGAGACCTGCAAGGCAAACTGCAGGAGAAGGTCAGTCAGGACGGTTGAGCCGAGCTCAGCAGACAAGTCTCCACTCAATACATTTAGCTATTCAGCAGTATTTTAGCTCCTTAAGAAAAAGCACGCAGGCTCATGATTAAAGTTATTTTTTTTATATCCCTGGTATCACATTATTATCATGAGCAAATCTTAAAAAAAACATATTTTAAAAACACTGACTTTTACTGGGCATATGCCAAGGGTGCATATTTGTACAATGGCTATCTTTACATGAATTACAATATTATAATAGTAACCCTAAGAAAATACTTCCAATCCATTAAATATATTGTAATGTCAAGTTTTTTCCATTTTAGTCAAATTATTACCATGCAGTTTAGACTTGTACTGTAAAGTTTAAACCTAATCAAACTATGACTCACAATCAGTTTTTAAAGCATTTTAGAAAACATGCTGTGACAAAGAATTGGTGTCCAAGCTGTTTGATGACACACACTCCACCATCTGATTCTACCATAATTAATAGATGAAAAGGAAAAGGTTTTTTGCTGGTTTTGTACAGAGATGACCACAAGGATAGGCTATACCGTGGCGGCTTTATGAAGGAAAGACAGGTATACTGCAGGAGAAGTGTGCAGTGGTGTAATCTTGAGTCTTCACTGATTCAACAGGCTTTGCTCTGCTATGCACATAAACATGAAAATGAACTGAATAGTGCTCCAGGGATGACGTATTTTTTTAGGCCAACCAGAAAGTTAGCATCACATTGGTTCCCTCGACAAAAAGCTAATGGGACTTTTCCATTGGGTTTTGGATTATTGCAGAAAATAAGCTCTGTGGCAATAATAGATACTGACAGGTTTTGTTCAACAAGATAATCTTCATAAGTGAACACAACTTTTATGACTTTTGAAGTGTGAATGCAATCGCCAGAAGTAAAAAGCTAACGTTAAGCTATAAACGAGTCTGCGTGATGATGTTTAGTAGTCGCATTTAGCAACTTGTTAGCAACCGCCTTTTTTAGGACACATAAAGGATTCAAAATTCAATGTCCTAGAACAAAATGTTAAAATCTCTTCAGCGTGTGATAACAACAGACCTTATTTCAGGCATCTAAATAAAAACCCATTTAATAAAAAAACCCATTGACTTCCAGATGAGGGGACCGGAAGTGCTAAAATGCTAACTTGTTTCCAGGTTTTAGGACTCATTCCTGCACCACTCTATTGCTTGAAGACACTCTATGAAAAAAGCTTGCATAAATCATCTTGGAAGAAGGCTGTCATCCATGTAAATGTAGTCAATGTGAAACAAGCTATAATTTTAGTTAAAAAGAAAACGTGTATACTCGTCAACAATTTTGGATGAATAAAGTTTGACTGAAGACTTGTCAATTTTTAAAGAAATAAAGCAGAATGTGGGTGTACATGGATGCATTGCATGGAGAAATGTGCAAATCTTTTATCTGGACGTCCTGCTCTCTACTGTACTCACTGCACCTAAATGAGGGCAATAAGGATGATGAAACTGTATTATGCAGATATCCAGATTGGCTGTCAGGAGATATTCTCATACAAAAATCAAAAATCTAGTTTACGTATGCCAATATAATTCTCTCGTCATCAACATGTATTAAATCATACACGTATGCATGCTCTTTTGAATGTGTTTTTGTGTGTGTGTGCATGTAGTCGAGTCAGGAGGAGCAGCTGAAGCAGAAGCTTCTGGCGGAGCAGTTTGCTCTGCTACAGGGAACTGTCACAGAGGCTGAGAACATCATTCAGGATGCTGTCGCTAAGCTGGATGATCCCCTTCATATACGCTGCACCAGCTCTCCAGGTCAGACCCTTACTCTGTTACTTCAACAGACATAAACTGAACAGATTAACAACAAAGCAAGAGACGTGTGTGACCGACCCTAGCTGGTTGACTGTACACAGTATATTGTCTAATCTAGAGACTTAAACAAAGCTTGTGTTTATTTTTTTCAATCCTCTGTTTGTCCTCCAAACACAGATTACCTCGTGAGTCGGGCGGAGGCGACGCTGGGCTCCGTAGACAAAGTGAAAAAGGGCCATGCAGATTATTTGAGTAACATGGGGGGTGAGTTTGCTCTGCTTTGGATTCAACACGATCCTGCTGACCTCATGACAGTTTGTTTCTGGTTTGTTAATGTGGCGTAGTGCTCTCTGACTGTATGCTCTTGTAAGCAGATGCTGGAGGACTGCTGAGGGCTCTGACCCAGTTCTCCCACTTGGCTGCGGATACAATCATCAACGGCAGCGCCACTGCACACATGGCGCCCACTGACCACGCAGACCGTAAGGGATTACCTCGTTGACATTACACTAGTTATATTCATATTTATTACTCAGGCCATTCATCCACATGTAAAGCTACATCTCTGTTATATATATATATATTGATATGTATATATTTTTTTTTTTATTTCAAACCTCAACTTTAAATGCTTCAAGCTGCATTATGTCCGATAGTTGATCACTGCCCTTTTACACCCCACAGGACTGACGGAGAACTGCAGAGGCTGCGCCACTGAGAGTCTGCAGTTCCTCAAGGACCTGAAGTCCAAGACCACCCTCCTGAAGGCAGACCCGGCCGCCGTTCGCTTGATCATTCAAAAGATCTTGTACTTGGGCCAGGTGAGAGACACCAACACAGAATATCTGTATTCTTTTTTGATTAAATGAATATAAATGTATGTGGCACTACTACTTGGCACTACTACTTGTTTCTGGGACAGTGAGGTAAACTTCTGTCAGCAATCCAACACCCACAGGTGATACGTTGGTCTCACATTAATTTAAAACTGTAAATGAGATGAACTCTCTGTTTATCCACTTTATTTTTTGCTTCTGAGGAGGCCAAAATACACTCACTGGCCACTTTATTAGGCACACCTGTTCAATTGCTTGTTAACACAAATAGCTAATCAGCCAATCACATGGCAGTAACTCAATGCATTTAGGCATCTAAACGTGGTGAAGACGACTTGCTGAAGTTCAAACCGAGCATCAGAATGGGGAAGAAAGGGGATTTAAGTGACTTTGAACGTGGCATGGTTGTTGGTGCCAGACGGGCTGGTCTGAGTATTTCAAAAACTGCTGATCTACTGGGATTTTCACGCACAACCATCTCTAGGGTTTACAGAGAATGGTCCGAACAAGAGAAAATATCCAGTGAGCAGCAGTTGTGTGGATGAAAATGCCTTGTTGTGATGTCAGAGGTCAGAGGAGAATGGGCAGAGTGGTTCGAGATGATAGGAAGGCAACAGTAACTCAAATAACCACTCGTTACAACCAAGGTATGCAGAATAGCATCTCTGAACGCACAACACGTCCAACCTTGAAACAGATGGGCTACAGCAGCAGAAGACCACCCGGTACTAGCACCAGCCACTTTATTAGGTACACCTTGTACTTGCCACTTTATTAGGTATACCTTGTACCTAATAAAGTGGCTGGTGAGTGTAAATAGCATCAGCGATTTTGCCTCTGGCTTTGACTCAATGTCAGTGGGTGTTGGATTACAGATACATTAACTATTTTAGCTTCCCTCTACAAAAAGTCCAAATCCACAGGAAACCCCTCCATCTGCCTCCTGAATTATGAAGAGTGCAAATGCATCAGTGTGTTCTTATGTAGTGTTTAGATTTGGAAATACAATTTGTGATATTGTTGTCAAGACATTGGTATTTTACGTTTTGTTTGCATTTTTTGCTGTATCACGACTTGATAGGGCAATGTTTTAAGTCCTTTCAAATATTGTTCACTTGTATTTTTCATTGTCATTACTAATCATTTGTCCTCTTGTTATATCTAGGAGCTGCGGCCAAAAGGCATGGATATTCGTCAGGATGAGCTGGGAGATCTGGTTGATAAGGAAATGGCTGCAACATCAGCGGCTATTGAGGAGGCGGTCCGCAGGATTGATGTAATTCTTACTTTAAGATGTGCTAATATTATCGGTAATGAATTTACCCGTAATATTGTGCAGTGTATCTCTGACAAATGTCATGTATGTTTGTTTAGGAAATGATGAATCAAGCACGAAAGGACACATCAGGAATTAAGCTGGAGGTCAACGAAAGGTTTGTTAATTTCTCAGACTTCTAACACCAACTTCTAACAAGATGCATCATCAATCATAAAATCATCAGACTAATAATTGTATGCTGAGCACAATACTGCTGAGCATCCTCTGTCATTCTTCAATGAATGTTGTTAACTGAAGAAAAACCTATGAATCGCTGAGTACATTTTGTTCTAACTCTACTATTTCACTCTTTTACAGAATCCTCAACAGCTGCACAGATCTGATGAAGGTACGATAGTTTGATGTGTTTCAGCTAATATACTGTATGTTCTGTATTGTCAGAGTCTCCCCTGCATGTTTCCTGTTTCTAATTATCGTCCTAATATCTTGCTTCTCTTCTGTTATCATCCACTCCTCCGTAGGCCATCCGCATGCTGATCATAGCGTCTACAGACTTGCAGAAGGAGATTGTCGAGGGCGGGAGGGTGAGTCACACTCTTCTAATTTTGAAGCCAAAACTGGCAGCTCGGCTTTGTTTGAGTGCAACAGCTTTTGTTTCAAACCGGGAGCTGCTCTGCTCCATTCAGAAAAAAAAAAAACAACAACCAACAGGACTAACAGTACTATTGTTTTGCTTGTTCAGGGCGCAGCCTCCATTAAGGAGTTCTACGCCAGAAACTCTCGCTGGACTGAGGGACTCATCTCTGCTGCCAAGGCTGTGGGATGGGGAGCCACAGAGATGGTGTAAGTAATAAAGGACATTACATCTTATCAGTGGTGGAATGTAACTAAGTACATTTACTCAAGTACTGTACTTAAGTACACTTTTCAGGTGCTTGGACTTTACTTGAATATTTCCATTTCATGCTACTTTATACTTCTACTCCTACATTTTGGAGGAAATATATTTAACTTTTTACTGCACTACATTTTTTTGACAGCATTAGTTACTAGTTACTTTGCAGATTCAGGTTATCAATACAAAATATAAAGCATAATCAACAAATAAATGATGGTGTAATATTTTGGATTAAGGTACTCAGTAGTATATAAAGTAGTTAAAATCAGCCCCACCTTTACCAGTTATGGTGATGTGCACATTTAATGCATCACTTATTATAATGAGTAAATGAGTTCTTTTACTTTTGGTACTTTAAGTTTATTTTGATGCGGATACTTGTGTACTTTTACTTAAGTAATGTTTTGAATGCAGGACTTTTACTTGTAATTGAGTATTATTACACTGTAGTTTTGCTTCTTTTACTCAAGTAAAAAAAAAGAGTACTTCTTCCACCACTGCATCTTATATTCTCATATCATTCAATATGTCATGACATATGTCTAAAATGGTCTACACAGGATGTGGCTCTTTGGCTAATATCAAAAACAAGAGTCGTCTTTTGTACATTATAGAGAAAGTTCAGTCTTTAATCTTTTTCATTACAAAGTGCATGTGCCATTAATACAGTATAACAAAAAGATGATTGCAGCTACCAGAGCTAGTTTTTCCAGAGACTTTGCTAGAGATGTTGGGTTGCAGCTCAGGCACAGTAAATATCTTTCGCTCTTTCCTCACAGGGAGTCTGCTGATAAAGTGGTGCTGCACACAGGCAAATACGAAGAGTTGATTGTCTGCTCCCACGAGATCGCTGCCAGCACAGCGCAGCTGGTTGCTGCCTCAAAGGTAATGCTCTAATTTCCAAGCGAAAGACAATGAGATTGTATTACTGTAGAAATATACTACATTGTAACTGTGTGTAACTCAAGCGTTCTCCTCTGCACTCAGGTTAAGGCGGACCGCAGCAGTACGAGGCTGACAGTTCTCCAGCAGGCCTCTCGCGCGGTGAATGAAATGGCAGCTAATGTGGTGGCCTCGACAAGGACGGGCCAGGAGAACCTGGAGGAAAAAGGTGAGCACAATGTGATCTGTGTACTAACTAGATCATCGTAGACTCTGATGAGCATCTGTCTCATAACTCTAAAAACACTTTTCATGTGCAGACACCATGGACTTCTCTGGGCTGTCCGTCATCAAGTTGAGAAAAGAAGAAATGGAGTCACAGGTAAGTCACGATGATGGGTCTGTGAGGGGTTTTAAAGAGTGAGGCTGCAAGTGTATGCGTCTCCATTTTGATACTTTATATGTTAGCTACTGAAAACATTCACTCCTCATATTTCTTAATAATTAAATTGAATGATGTAAGTATGTAAGTCTCCAGATGTCATCTAAAACAGTGGTTCCCAACCTATTGAACCTTGTATGGTTACCTTGTAACCTTGAAGCCGCCCCTACTTGCATCTAAGAGAAGCTGAGCCCACCGACATCATCATCCTAAAAAATGTATAAATCCTCAAACAAAATCCTCCGTTTGAATAAAGTGAAGAGCGTATTAAATGAGTTAGTCTTTTTTATGAAATCAATTTTCTTTAATGAATAGAACTTGTCTGTTTCGTCAACATAAATAAAGTGATGGCGTCTTGACGGATTCGCCAAGTGAAAGTAGATACATAATGATCTTTTTTTGTAAGGACTTAATTAATTTACTGTAATAGTGTTAGAAATAGATTTTTGTTAACGTGGTTAAATAAATGTAATTTATGGTGCTGTCAGATTGATGCTGGACCGCTCCGTTAATACAGGTGCGGGCCTATTGTATAAATTATCCAGTAAGTGTGTTATTATGATTTTAGTTAAACGAGCAAATCTAATTTTGAAAACCTCAGAGCAAACTGGCGCACCCCATGTGATCTTTGGCGCCCCCCTGAGGGGGGCCCGGACCTCAGGTTGAGAACCACTGATGTAAAACACAGGTCATATCATATTTCTGTGATATATTTATTAATATTGACTTCAGAAAGATACATTTTGCAGTGTGTGTTGGTAAGATGAGGTTCATTATCAGTTGTGATTACAAAGCTCCACAATCTTATCGCGAACTGGAGGCTACCAATTCAAATTAATATATTCAGCCATAAATAAATTTGCAGAAAACACAGTTTAACACTGAAAGATTAAATGCAAGCACAATCTATAATACTTAAGTACCTGGTTTACTTTCCCATTTCACTTAAATGAGCTTGACCTGGTGGAAGTCATTAAATGAACTAAATATAGCAGGAACAGTTTTGACCATAAATAACCACCTGTTTGTTCCCCGCCCCATCAGGTGAAGGTGCTGGAATTAGAGAGTCAGCTGGAGAACGAGCGTCTGCGTTTGGGCGAGCTGAGGAAGAAGCACTACGAGGTGGCCGGAGTTCCTGTAGAGCAGGTTTCTGAGGGGAACGGAGAAACCTCCTCACCGGCCCATCACGGCAACATGTCACCAAAACCCAGCAAGCCTGCTCTCTTTAAGAAACCTGCGTTGGCCCAGAAACCAAACGTACCACAAAAAAACCCGGTAAGGGCTGTGAAGAAAAAGCTGTGCTGTATGTGAGAAAATAAGATACGACTGTTGGTAAATCTCATCTCTTTTCTTCTGTGTGTTGCAGTTTAAGTAATGCCTGAGCAGAAGAGGAAAATGCTCCACTAATGGATGGTTGGATTGACCAGAGAAAGAACATACGGTTCCTTTAAGTTGCATGCTGACAATCCTCTGCCTCATCCTGCATCTCACTGTTTTCCTTTCTTCTTTTTGTTTTTTCTTTTTTGCCAAAATGGACCAGAAGCCTGATTTTTGACCCTTGATGCCTGTAAGGGGATATGCTGTCTTTACCCCTTGTTTTTTTTTAAGATGCATACACATGCCATCCAGGCAGAACCCTTTTTTTATTTTAGTATTTGGCATCAAGAACAAAAAATGGTTAATATTATACTTTGAAGCTGTGTGAAAGTATTTTTTTCTGCATCACAACAATTTTAGATGATTAAGTACTACTGCTGCTTTTAGAATACAAACCTTGATAATAGTAACCACAAATCGACAGCATACAGTATATTGTAGTTTGTGTGTCAATAGTTAGTTTTCATCAACCTTTTTGCACACTATTTTGGACGTTCATAACAGAGCACATCACATTTTTCTTCATGTACACTGTATGCTATTTATGTTGTGGTGGGCGGTAAAGGAAACTGGGGAATCACATCATGTGCGTCAATGTCGCTGCAAAAGTTCAACATACCTCTGGCTTTGCCTTCATGATGGACAGTGTTCCTCTAATGTGCAAAACAGCTTTCTCTCTCAACAGTACAAGATTGTCTCCGAGGCCTTGGAATGTACTGTACTGTGTGTGAATCATACCTGTAAAGACATACGGTCTGTATAGGAGCGTGCCACTCGCACCAAGTATAATTTATATCTACACTCATCTCTTGAATGTCCCTTTATTATAGGAGAACCTGGATATCACGTTAAAGCATATAAATAGACTTAACGCTTGCACACAAATATCGGATGTAGGTGTCCTTAATTGTCAAATTCTTCTTTTAGGCTGAAGATTTAGGGTTAGTTAATCTACAATGTAAAGGTGTTCAAGTTCTCTTTGCCTCTGGGAGCTTTTCATACAGGGTCTTAAAATGCATCTTTTTATGTTCTGTCCTTTCCTCTGTACGAAATGTCTTTATACACTCAGATCTATTAATATATTTTAGTAAAGATAATAGTGGTTTCTCCTTGTAAGAAGTGTAAATGTCAAACAAATGAACAATAAATGTTTGATTTAATGTCCCATTGTGTTACGTTGTCTCTTATTAACCTTTTTTTGAGGTCTCAAAGATTTGAGCAATAATGACATATAATCACACAACGCACATTCAAGAAGAAACTAAAATAATTTAATGGGCTTTTCCCCCAACAGTATTGAACAGGCTATATAATATTATCTAAGGTTAAACAAAACTAATTTGTTACGCTGGTATGATTTAACCATAGTTGACTGTATTTGCAGCCTATATCTAAAACGGATGAAAATTACAATACAAATAATAGAGATATTGGTATAGTTGGTAGGCAGAAATGAATTAAGTGAAATATTCTGTACATATTTTCTTTTCAATTCTCTACCAAGAAATTCATTTACCTTTTATGTTAATACATTGGCAATATTTTAATAAATTATTTTCTCTAAGACTTTATTTCCTTATTATAGGCTGTCTATACATTAGGTGCTGGGATATTATTATTTTTTTTAACTTAGTTTTTATTGCAGTTTCAGCAACTTATACAATCATCACACTCTTTCCTACTGTATTTTCATTTTACAGCTGTCTCTTTGTTTTTACACAAAATTTCACAACTTAAAACAAGAGGGAGAGAGAAAACAAAAAAAAAAAAACAAGGCCTCATCTTAAACTATAATTTCAATTGAATTCAGAGAAAAAGGGAGGACACATATTTAAACAATCCAAAGAATTAAAAGGAAATAGTAAGTAAGTAAAATAAATACATTTAAATAAAAATAAATGTGGTGAAGGGTCAGAGGTCAGTGCTGGGATATTTTAAAAGCTTTAATGATGTGCGTAGAAGGTAATGAGCTAGTCATAACATGACATGCGCAGTAGGACTTTGAGTCAATGTGGAGGTGCTGCCTTCAGGAGCGGTGGAAAATATGATTTCTTCAAACCACGACGTTGAACTCCTGCTGATACTAAAACAATTTTAATGGAACAGGACCATACGCTAACATAGTCAAAACAATGTATTATTAATGATGAATATATTCTTATTATTTAATTTATCAGCCCACTGCAATGTTAAGCGCTGCGGCTTCAACTATGAACTACTATTCAATTAAATTCAATTTGCTTTATTGGCATGACTGTCAGGTGAACATTATTGCCAAAGTGTCAATTCAATAATAAATAAAAATAAAAAAAGAACAAAATAAAAACAAAAACATATATATACATATATACAATTCATTAAGTAAATTACAATATATAGATATTTAAAAAGAACATGCATGTAAATGGAAGAAAACAATAAAGACGTAATTAATGTTTGTTGTGTCAATAAAACAAACAAACAAATAAAAAACAATTAATAACAATATATTGCAATATCAAAGGATAAATGTAAAAAACAAACAAAAACAAACAAACCATGAAGCAGAGGAGTAAATAAAAGAGAGTGTGAGTTACATCTATTATGTGTTGTTGTTGTCTCTTAGGCTGTGACATGCACTGATATATCCTGCAGCTTCTATGCCGATGACACTATTTTCTCCAAGTAGATGTTGTATTTGATTTTTTTCCCAACTGCTATAAACCTCCTGAACTCTGATATCTCATCTGTCTGAGTTGAACACGTGCAATGTAAATGTGCAATAACATGTTGGTCACTTTTGTGCAATGTAAATACTGTAAATCTACTGTTACGGATATGTGCAATAATATACTGATCACTCTGTGCAATAATTATATGATGCATCATCTCATCAATATACATATTGTATTTTTATATTTCATATTGTATTATCCTTTATATATTTTTTTTATATTATATTGCACTATCTCTTTTTTTAATAATAATTTAATAATTTCGTTGTACTACACAATGACAATAAAGGGCTTGAATCTTGAATCTTGTATTTTATTTTGGTCAGAGAGGGAATCAAAATCTTGGACTTTACATTTAATTTTTGTAAAGATTTTTTTCCCTAATTTCTTCATTATGTGCTACATCTATCTATGGTATATGCGTTATTTGAACCTGATATGTACGAGTTTTCGTGGTGGTTATTGAACGCAGCATCAAAGGTACTACCTCTAACGGTGGAAAAGTTTAAACTGTCAACAGACTGAAACTAGTTCTCTTCATGTCTTCATGTAACTTCAGATAACTGTAGATAACTCGTGTTAAAGCAGGTTTTCTACAGCAGATGTGAGTGTGCTCAGAGTGTGAGAGAGGACAGATAGATATGTTGAGTGTTGGAGGTGTAAGTAGAGCAGAGGACAGTAGTTATGAGGTGTAAATAAAGCAGAGGACAGAGGACAGTAGTCATGACGGCGCTGGACAGACCCGCTTTGGAGCTGACGGTCACGGATGTGTACGAGATCGCCTCGGTGCTCGGACGGGACTTTGAGCGGATCATCGACCGGTTCGGCTGCGAGTCTCTGGTCGGGGTTGTGCCCAAAGTGGTCCGGGTCCTGGAGCTGCTGGAGGCCCTGGTGAGCAGCGGAGCCGCCGGACAGGAGGCCGAGGAGCTGCGGGGAGAGCTGGAGAGGCTGAGGCAGGAGAGGAGCGACAGATACGAGCAGGAGAGGAAGCACCAGAAGGTCTCTGAGTGGGGAGGACACCTGTGTTTACCTGTGTTTACCTGTGTTTACCTGTATATAATTGTTCACCTGTGTGTGTTACCTGCAACTAAACTGTCTGTGTGTGTCGGTTTCTCTAACGTACTTGTCTGTCTACCTTTATGTTTTACCCAGCCAACATGGTTATGTGGGCCCCACATGGGTTATGCTGGGGGTACCTGGGTACTAAGTGGGTATGGGCCCAAAATTGGCATTTTATCTGGGGCCCACTTGGATCAACTAAGTAGGCCGTTCTAGGTGGGTCACTAATGGGAAATTTGTGCATGGGCTCAGAATAGGCACCACAAATGGGGCCCACTTGGGTCAACTAAGTTGGTCCCACATGGACATGTGGGTTCCCCGTGTGGGTCCTAGTTGGGTCACTACTGGGAAATTAGTGTATGTGGCCAACATGGAAACTGTGGACAAACCCACTTACAACCCATATTTCAGACCATGTAGTTCCCACATAGAACTTAAACCTGGGGCCGAGATGGGTTTTGGTTTATGTTGCCCAGATTGGGCCCGTATAACACCCAGTGTACTCCTGCATGAAACCCACAAGGGCAATTGGCACGGGGCCATTATGGAACCCGCGGACAATCCCATATAGGGCCCATTTTTAAGCCCATTTACTACCCACATGGACCCCACATGTAAATGTTGGCTGGGTAGTTGTGTCTGTTTACCTGTATGTTTACCTGTCTGTCTGTCTGTCTGCCTCTGTGTGCATTTGTGTTGTGACATTTCAAGGCAGCATAAGGAACTAAGACACATCTACAATGATATAAGTCTTGTTTTGACATTTCAAAATTCCTCTTTTTGTTTGACCAACAGTAAAAAACGACAACAAAAAACTAAACATATAGTTTATAATGATGAAACAGCGAAAAGCAGCAAACTAACAAATGTTTGTTGAACAACTATCACTGATTAATTTTCTGGCATCAATAACTGATTCATCAGTTAATCAATTTAGCAGTATATGTTATAGTCAAGATTATACTATTACATCAGATTAGTCATACTAAGATCAGTGCAGTAAACTATCCTACACAATACTATTTAATTACTATGCTATTACTATAGATAGATAGATAGATAGATAGATAGATAGATAGTAACTTTATTGATCCAGAGGGAAATTCAAGTTTCCAGCATCACAGTTCCATAGTGCAAAACATGTTAGTAAAAAGGCAGTAAAAAAGTTAATAGTGCAAAGTACAAAAACTCCTTTTACTCCTCTATGACAGTAAACTGAATATCTTTGAGTTGTGGACAAAACAAGACATTTGAGGACGTCATCTTGGGCTTTGGGAAACACTGATTGACATTTTTTCACCATTTTATGACGATTAATCAAGAAAATAATCAACAGATTAGTCGACAATGAAGATAGCTGTTAATTGCAGCCTACTTTGTGTTATACTTTAAAGTTCACATTACTACATTTTTAATTTACAGCACACTATCAGTAAACTCAAATACAGTGTGACAACAACAAAACCAAGCGATTAAGTTTTGTTGACTCATGCCCTCATGTTCACCCAGCTATATTGACCATTTCCAACAATACCACTCTGTGCAGACACTTAACTGTGTTGATGTTTTCCCACATTTTTATGTTATTCTTCATCTCACATGCTCAGGAGTTGGAGATGGTGGAAGATGTGTGGCGAGGAGAAGTCCAGGACCTGCTCTCTCAGATCACCCAGCTTCAGGCAGAGAACAAGAGGCTGTTAGTGAGCCTCTCTCTCAAAGAGTCGCCCGTCTCAGAGGAAGACCTGCAGAAACAGGAGGGTAGGTCGTCTCCACCAGGGTTCCACTGATGGCTTTTGGGAGGTTTTAAGATGATATATGGGATACGATTTTTACATATTTATCATTATGTCCATTTTTTCTAAGGTTTCTTCAACTTTTCTGGTGGAATAACCAAATGAAATGTTTCATTTTCAAATTATATGGTGATAGGGACTCACAGATCCGATACGCCGGATTGGTGTCTATGCCATTATTGACATTGTTAAGCGGATCGGGTATTAGCCATGACTTGACCGATCCACACTGAAAACAGTTATTTTTTCAATGTCATTTTAAAAATGAAGCATTCCTGCTATCGGTTTTATTCTCTCAGTAACAGCAGGCTGCCAACTCCTCCCAATGAATTCTGTGCCGTAAGTTATACTGAGTTTAGATTTGGGAAAAGGAGAGCATATCCGATTGGTACTTGTATCGGCAGATATCCCGAGTTCAGCTATCAGAATCAGTTTCAGGAGAGAAGTAGTTTGATCACTTCATCTCTATGGTGATTATAGTAGATAATGATTAGGGCTGGGTGATAATTCAATATGATAATTTATCGTCTTTCCATGGAATCATATTGTGATGAAATCATATAGCTAGATATCGTGATACACAATTGCATCGTCTAAATTGCACATACTAACTTAAATTTCTCAGAAAACCCTGATCAAACCTAAATCAATCTATTGTCTTAATCTGGTTACTGTGTATTTGTGTGCATGCATGTAAACATAGTCAGTGTATAGCTGAAAATATGTATTCTTTTTGTTCTCTAGAATTTCACTTGAAATGGTTATGTTTAATTTTGCACTAAAGTTCTTAATTAAATGAGAAAATACTCAGTACTTTTCATTTGTCAAGTATTTAATTCACACAGGAGTATACCAACATACAATAGGTTTTACCATGTGGTTATTTCAAATGGACTATTTATTGAACTACCAGAAAACATGCTATATCGTGATTTATGTCATTTTTGAGATATGAAATGACCTTTATCGTGATAGAAGATTTTGGCCATATCGCCCAGCCCTGATAGTGATGAGTGAATTGTCAGTTGATTATCAATTTCACCTTAATTATTATTAATTATTATAGATCACAGGAATGCACTGATGGCAATGAACAAAAACAATCTATTGTGAAAAATATTAAAGAAACATACAAATATTAAGAATCTGAAAATGTATTAAGTACATAGTATATAGTATAATAACTACTACTAATCACAACACACACATCTGATGTCTGTTGCTGTTTGAAGTCTTGCCATGGATGTTGTGTTGTACAGTATCTTGTGATGGCTCTGGATGCTAAATTCGTTTGGTCTTGGCTGAGAGTTCCAGTACAGATCTGATGTGTGCTCACTGCAGATTTGTGCTGCGCTGATTAACCATCTGCTGTACGTTACACATATTTACCCTATGTGGGATTCTACACAGTTTATGCTGCATGCTTGCATGTTGACATGAAAAAGGAGGCTGTGAAGAGAGACAGTCAGGAGCTTGTTAAGGAGACTATTTTTGAAGCAGACCAGAATATATCGCTCTTGTGTGAGAGTGAGACTTTCATGGTGGCTGCAGCTATACTTACTGTCGGGGCTACAGTGCATACACACTGCTTATAAACAGGTACATCCCAATGAATGGGTGCTGCATGATATGATCACTTTGCTCAAATACACATTATTTGTGTAGAAATACATTCATGGGGTAACAGATGCTTTAATACATTGATTCCCTACCTTTTAGTAGTTTTACTTCATTCTGGTACAGCGTGACAATCAACTTGTAGAGACAGATAATGTAAATCCATCACAGTGAAGATTTTTGTTTTAACTTTACAATTGCAAAAAGGCTGTGTTCTGAAAACTCGTTTTGATGTTATGTTTATATTTAGATTTTAGTCGCCTGCCAAATTTTGCACATTGAATCAAATGGGTGTTGCTGAATTTGGTCAGTTAATGCATTTAAAGGGTTGCTGTTTGGCATGATTGGAAACCCTATGGCTCAGTGGATGGTAAAGAAAGTAACTGGTAAAGAAATGAAATGAATGAATCCTGTGAGATTGCAATGATGTTGCATGTGTGAACATTTTTTTCTGTACTTTTTTTATGATATCCACAGGAATGTCAGAGAAGGAGAGGCAGGTGATGAATAAGCTGAAAGACTTGGTGGATAAGCAGAGGGATGAAATCCGGGCTAAAGACCACGAGCTGACACTAAAAAACGAGGACGTTGAGGCGGTGAGGATTTAGACCAATGACAAACTTTATTAGTTTACCTCCTTTCACCAGACTTTGTGAAGTCACAAAATGCATTTCCTCAACTGTAGCTCCAGATGCAGCAGCATCGGCTGATAAGAATCAACCAGGACCTTCGTCACAGGATAGGAGTGATGGAGGCTCAGGGCAAGGCGCTGATCCAGCAGAGGGCTGAGCTGGAAGCTGCAGCCCAGGCACGGCAGCAGGAGTTGGGGGCTCTGCAGCTGGAGGTCACCAGGCTGAGAAAGGAGCTCCGTGGGTGGGAACTGGAGGAAGAGGTCACTAATATAGAAGAAACCTGTCTTACTAGATCTGGGATGTCACCACCTACATCAACACAGATGGCGGTAAGAAAAAGAAAACCATGTATACAATAAGGTTGAAATTAGGTTTGGTTCATTAAGTTCTTTAAGTCTGGCAGGTTTTCTAGTGCCTAAGTGGATGTTTTGTGTTGCCAATCCAGTCCTCCTCATCTAACTCCAATCCAAATTCAGTGTGGGTGGAGTGTGGAGGGGACCCTGGCTTCCTGGCAAACTGCTTTGAGCGTGACAAGAGTCCTCCTCGTCTCCCAAGGACGTCAAAGAGAGAAAATAATGAGGAAGAAGATGACGAAGATGAGCATACGACAGCATTGTTACTGGTAACACCTGTTTAACTGTGGTTATTATAGCAGATGCCCACTGTAAGACTATTTACATTAAACACAAAGCATGATCACGCTGTCATGTTGGTGTGTCCTTACAAGCATGTTGGATACATTTCCTACCCCATGACACACTTACAAAAACCTTTTTTTTTTCGGTTGTGTACATTAACTCACAGTGTTATTTTCCTATTTTATTGTCACATTGCTTTCTTTCATGGTGCGTTTCTACCAACTGTTATGATATGAATTACCACCACTCGAGAGAAATGCTGAATGTATGTTTTGACTTCAGAAGGTGTCAGATGATACAGAGCCAGAGGAGTTGACAGACAGCGTGGAGCAGGAGCCAGACAAACCTCGCTTCACCCTGCAAGAGCTGCGGGACGTCCTGCAGGAGAAGAATGAACTCAAGGCCCAAGTATTTGTGCTGCAGGAAGAGCTGGCGTATTACAAAAGGTACGTTTTCTTTACTAATCTCAACTCCACACCGATGCTAAAGTTAACACTTACCTCTTCCATGTCTCTCAGTGAGGAGTTTGAGGATGACGCCAGCTTCATTGTTTGTCCTCCATCTCCTCCACCATGCTCCAGTTCCTCTGATCAGGCCGAATCAGGAATTAGACGCTTGTGAGTAATGAGTTGACTTGATCGTCGCACACTTTTCTTCATACACCCGAAGTTTACCTTCGTATTTGTCAAGAGGGCCTGCACCTCACCGCCCTGTTTTATTCTCGGTGTAATTTATCATCATAATGTGTCTTTCAAACGTCATCAGAGAAACATACTTAACTGATTGTACAGGTAAAACAAATAGCGCGTGTTTTCATGTGATAGCGAGCGTCACTGTGGTTCATTGAGGGTCACAAAACATAATAGTGTTCACAACAACAACGCTTCTAATGCTTTTTGTGTTTTTTCTCTAAAACTACTCCTGTCTCCATCTCATCGTGTCACCTTTTCCATTTTCATCTCTGGACAGGATCTTTACTGCCATAATGCCGATGGTGGCCGCTGGTTTGCTTGCAGATGACCCCATGTTGTTGCCAATCAGAAGACTTTCTTTTGTATGACCTTGACTTTAAATTGTACTATTGCTCTTGTTTTTTTTCAACACACGGTGTCAACAACTGGTTGATTCTCTCAACGCAGTTTGTCAAGACATATTTACAAGAATTGGTTTAATGGCTGCATTAGTTTGTTATTTTAAACTAAATCTGTAAGGTGTTTAAACACTTAAAACTACTTTTGGTAGCATTTTATCTAACTTGGTAAGAGCTTTAAAAGGGCCTATATAGTTCAAATGTGAGACAACTGGTCTTACCTGGACACTCTTATGTGTATCTATGACCTCTCAGTGGCTTAATAAAAAGTCATCAGTGCATCACTTTATGTATTACAATGAAAAAGCTGTGCTTCATTAGGTATAATACTGCTCCTGCTGCTGTAATGCTGCTGTGCCAAATAACTTAGCACCCAAGTTTCCCACTATATTACTTGATCCAAATACAGAAATGGCATCACTGCATTCCACCGAGGTTGAACTGAGTTTTCGCATTCAGGTTCCTCAGCAGTCTCTGAGTAATGACATCATGTGGGGATGGGTCCAGCTGCTATGAGAGCGATGAATGGGACATCTTGTGTCATTTATGTTTAAGTGATGTTAAGAAGTGTTTGAGTCTGATTTCAAGGTGGAGCAAATGAGCTGGATGATTAGTGCCTCCACTAAGAGACTGTTTGGGATAATGTGCTTAGTCCCCTGAATTGATGAAAAGAGGATGTTACTGTATACTTGCAGCACTACAGTGTGGCACCACACAATCATACTGGTAAAACACCAGTATGACCAGTACACCTATTCCAACATTAATTGTAAAAGTATTGTAAAACATGCTCTAACAACCAATATGTGCATCTGTGAAATAATGCTTGTTCAGAATAAAGTAATAAAGATTTATTTTTCATCTTTTGAATGTTGTTATTGTTACTATCAAATACTAATATGGCTAAGAAGTGCCAGATATAGGTCGTCTTTATGTCCTTAAAATAGTTTATATTGTTATCTAGACATTATTTTATGCAGACAAGAATATTTCTTTGGTCATTTCACTCTTAATGTAAAATATAAATAGAAAATAATAGAAGATAAGACATAATAATCCTTCATTGAACCCCAGAGGAGAGATTCAGGTGGTGCATTAGCACATGGACTGAAATAAGAACAGATAAATTGAGAATGTAAACAATAAATAATTAGAAATACATACAATTAAATAGAATAGAAATAAAAAATAGAAACTATACAAGAGCAATATAATAAAAAATGCCAAGGCAAGAGTGACAAAATGGTGTGATCATATATATATATATATATATATATATATATATATATATATATATATAATAATAGTCATAATAAACTTTATTTATATAGCACTTTTCTAAACAAGGTTACAAAGTGCTTTACAGAAAAGAAAAAAAATCAGCTAAGAATAAAATACAATCAACAGAGGGATCATAAAAAAAAGAAACATCTGGGGGTAAAATACAATTTAGAAAGCAGAATAAAATGGCCAGAGAGGGATGATAAAAGCAAGCATCATATTAATCACTCAAAAACGCTTTCCTATAAAAGAAAGTTTTTGATCAGCAGCAATATAGTGTGTGTAATGTCATAAAACAAGTATAACATATTAATATAAAATAGTATAACATCAATGCGACATATTGTATAGTATATAAAACATATAAATCAGTCCAACAGAGATAAAATGGAGAGGGAGCAGTGTGTGGGAGAAAATTGAGAGAAAAATACAAAAAAATTAAAAACATCAAATCACGTGCTTTCCCACCTGATACTGAGAGGAGTTAAAAAACTAAGAGGTCTCACTCACTCATGGTTTTTCTGTCTACGTTGGCGGATGGACAGTGTTGAGTGAGTCATCTTGAGTTCTATAGGATCTTTGTGCTCACCTGTCGCTAAGATACTTTGCCCTCCTCTACTGTCTACACAAAGAGGGAGTCATCTTGAGTTATATATGATCTTTGTTCTCACCTGTCGCTAGGATACTTCGCCCTCCTCTACTGTCTACAGAGAGTCACGCTATTGGAGGAGGACTGATGGGGGAAGTGCTGCTCTGCTCTGTAAGTTAGTAGTTACCTTCTGCCTGTAAAACTGTTGAACCCAAGACAAAAAGAAAGAGAGAAAGCGGGTATTTTGGAGCATTGTTGTGGGAGAAAAGTTAACAGTATTAGTTGTAGTCGTCATGGAGTTTAGTGAAGAGTCGTCGCCAGCTCTGGCTTTCGAGAAGGACGCGTTTGAGCTGACGGTGGAGGATGTTTATGACATCTCCTATGTGATCGGACGAGATCTGCTGAAAATCAGCAGCACAGGCGAAGAAGTGTCGGATCTACAGTTCAGGATAGTCCGTGTGTTGGAAATGTTCGAGACTCTGGTGAATAAGTACAACTTGTCTCTGGAGGAGCTGAGAATGGAGAGAGACAACTTGAAGAGTGAACTGGACCGGATCATCAAGGAGGGCTCCTCGGTGCAGGGCATGGTGAGTGATCACTGTGTCATGTACAAGTTGACTTGATGTCATTAAAGTGGACGTTTTAAAGACGCATTTCCTGTCTTGCCATTAAAGCAAACAGCGGGACCAAACCAGATGGTGGTGGACCTCACAGACCCCAACAGACCGCGCTTCACCATGCAGGAGCTGAAGGAGGTTCTGCAGGAGAGGAACCAGCTCAAAGCTCAGCTCATGGTGGCTCAGGAGGAGCTGCAGCTCTACAAGAGGTGAGCAACAATGTCTAAATAATGGGGAAAAAACAAGTTGAATATATACATATATACATACATACATACCTGCATATACACACAAATATATATACATATACACATACATACACATACATACTGTACATATCCATACAAACACATGTACATACATACATAATCATAACATATTCCCAAGAACCCTATATATTTGGGGTGCCATGTGGAGAGAAACAGAGCACCATATCAGATTGACAGCAAGCTAATATTGATAAATATAGAAATAGTAGGAGTAATTCTATTAGATAAACAAATACATGTATATATGCATACATACACTCATATACCCACATGTTCAAGCCCATACATACACATATATATTGCATATATACTGTATGTACACATACATATACCCACATTCATATACTGTACATATAAATAAGATAAAGTGGGTAAAATAAAACAAAGTGAATAAGTCAGGATGGTAGTTTGACTATGCTGTAAGTTGAAGTCTACGAGGTTGAGTGTCCTAATTTGATTGGAACTGCTAAAGGGTGTCAGGCATTGTTTTCAGTTTGCCTAAATGAGTCAACAATTGGTTCCCAAATCGAAAATAATTTGTCTCTGGACCCCCTAAGTGAGTATTTTATTTTTTCTAACTGCATAAAATGCAGTTGAAGTTTTGTTTTAATTCAACTTATATCATGTCACCTCTTCTCTCAATGTGCACTATAATGTGTTGTCCATCTCCACAAAGCATTAGGAACACCTTACTAGTGTATCCAACACACCACCACCACTAACTACAACCTAAAAATGACCATATAGCTAAATCAACACCCCTCTGACACAAAGTCAACAAAAGTGAATATTATAAGCTTTGCAAAGACAGGATTTATTGCAGGGCTATAGTATAGTATAGTTGTATAAATATATACAATTGATTAAAATATTTCATCGCAATTAATCGCATGATTTTCCATAGTTAGTCATGATTAATCACACATTTTTGTATCTGTTCAAAATGGACCTTAAAGGGAGATTTGTCAAGTATTTAACACTGCTGAAATCATAACATGGCAAACTGAACCCAACAGGTAACAACAGCTGTCAGTGTGTCAGTGTGCTGACTTGACTATGACTTCCCTGAAACTGCATGTGATTATCATAAAGTGGGCATGTCTGTAAAGGGGAGACTTGTGGGTGCCCAGAGAACCCATTTTCATTCACATATCTTGAGGTCAGAGGTCAAGGGACCCCTTTGAAAATGGCCATGACAGTTTTCCCTCGCCAAAATTAACGTAAGTTTGGAGCGTTATTTAGCATCAGAGGTTTCAATAGATTCTTTAGGTTTTCTAGTGTCATGTGATGCCACTATCTTCACTCTAGCTTTAAAATCGAGCCGCCTAAAAATCAAAGGTTGCGTTTAAGAAATTAGTGGCATTAAAACAAATTTGCGCTAACGCGTTATTATCACGCTAACTTCGACAGCCCTAATACTACTACATTGTATTGTTTAGCTGTTGCTAATAAAGTTGTTACTCTGAATTGTACCTCTTGTTCTTGTTTTAAGCTGTTAAATAAATTCCATGAGAATGGGAGAGACCATCTGTAGGCCTGCTGTTAGACAATATTAATATTAGTACACATCTACCACTCATATACACTAATGATGTGTACTGATCTTTAAAACATGGACACTAGGGCTGGGCAATATGCCCAAAATATTTTGTCACAATATAGGTCATTTCATATCTCGATAACAATATATATCACAATATGCTATAGCATGTTTTCTGGTAATTCAATACATAAATAGTCAATATAAAGTAAGGTTAAAGCCTATTTTGTGTACTTGTATTAAATACTTAAATACAAATTAAAAATTAAAAAGTATTTTCTCATTTGGACAACATGAGTGCAAAATGAACATAAGTGAAATTATAGAGAAAAAATAATTAAATATAGGCCTAGCCTATATCGCGATATAAATGATATAGAAAGATATATACGCTAGACATTTTTATATTGTTTTGATGATATATATCGTCATATTGCCCAGCCTTAATAGACACCAATATCCAGTGTTATCCCACCCGTATCTGCCATTACTCATCCAGAATCATACAGAATCTTTGTATAAATAGACATGACAGACTTGTAATCCACTGGTTTTCAGAAAGGCATACTTTTATTCTGTTGCTAATTTGACAAATGTAATCCTGAAATAAACCAGTGTTGACGTTATAAAGCTGAAATTATCCTAAATTTCATCGCTGCTTTCATCTTTTTAATTACAACACTGATTCTAGTTTTGAAGGAGACGAGATCAATTCAATCTCATGCATAGCTTCAACTTGATAGTGTGGATTTTGTTTTCATAAAAATATTCTCATTGACCAGAAAACTACTTTGTTCTGCAGTGGGATTCTGCCACAGGCTGAATCCGCCATGGTGGAGGTGGATCTGGACTCACCAACACCCACACTGCGCAGTCCAGATGATGTAAAAGAGGAGAAGACAACCATAGGCAAACTGTGAGTAGACCAAACAAGGATCATTTATTGTCATTGCACAACAAAATGTGTTTCTAGTCCCTTTATGCTATACAAGAAGAAAAACAGAATCCTGCAGTATGAATGCGCAGACTACAAAGAAGTTATTTAAAAGAAGTAGCGCAAAGTAACATTTAATTTTAGCTGTAAACTTCAGATGGCAAAGTTTCAAGAGGAATCTCATCAGCAACCACATGATGTTGAAGGAAGCTAGCAGGGAGATTGTTCTCACAGCCCGTCTCCTGTCTCCTAATGATATACTTGTGACCAAATGAATTCATGCTGATGCTGAGGATGTTTGTGTGAGCGCTGAATGAGAGAAAGAGACTGTGAGTTGGAAATGTCAACGTGTCTGCCAGACCACTGCAGCCGTCAGTAATTACATTCTGCAATGACTCAATGTTGCTTTCTGGCAGTTTTACTGGTATGTTCCATGTTCACGCCTCCATGCTCGGAAACAAACTCCTTAAACTAACTGGACATTTTCTGTTTATAGGTTTTCATTCAGGCGAAAATAAGAAAAACCTTTCACAAGAACTGACCATGTAGAAGACAAACGGGATTTGTCGGCACAATTTCCTCATCCTTTAACCACTTTTATATTGGTTATTTTTTACAATGTCTATTTGTCAATCTAACAAGCACTGTATTTTGTACTGGTAATTTAAACCTAAGGTGGTTTATAGTAATAAAGAGTTGCTGTAATATAAATATATATCATGTGGAAAGTTTGGTGAAGATATGAAATGAAACTGGAAAGTATTATCCAACTAGTGTTGGAGATTATGTTGAATGCACTCGAAATGAATGATTTATAGGCTTGAAATGTAATTTTTTTTATAAATCAAAATGAAATCTTCAAGGGGGCTTCATGTTGGTCCAGTGATCTAAAACATTTTCGGTCACTCTCAATCATCAGCTATCAAATAAAGGAAAGAGGAACCCACCCCCCAAAATTTAAAAGAATAATTAAATATTATTACATTTTTGAAGAGTTTTTTTTTTCTTCTAATTGAATATTTAAAAAGTGTTATTTCACTTGATGATACAGGCTCTGATCTGATGTCAAAGTTCACAAAAAATATTGTATTGTTAATTCAGGAAAGTCAGAGTCCACTCAAAACTTTGTTGCACACATCCAAGGTACTGTCAGGGCACTGTACATTTTTCTAGCTCTGGCATACAATAGAAACAGAGTTGAAGGATAATATGCACTGCGTGAACAATCACTTCATTTTGACCTAAATTTATTATCCTTACGGGTCTTTCAGTCTCGCATGTCCTTTGCAATACTTCATCTTCGACCGCACTGTGGGATGGATGTAAATATGTCATTGGGTAGCCTTGGTAGCCTGTAGCAGTGGCTCCCAACCCATTTTCCTTGAAGCCTCCCCTACTTGTATATAAGAAAAGCTGATTTTATGATGTCATCACCCTAAAAGAAATTATGAATCCTCGAACAAAATCCTCAATTTGAGTAAAATTATTCAGTGTATTAAATGAGTTTAATTCAGGGCCTCCCTTTGTGTGCAGCAAGCGGGAAATCAAACGGATTATGACCGCAGTGAAAATGTTGTTTTTGAAAGGCTAAACACCAACAAATATGGATTGAAGCAAAATATTTCGTTACACATGTTGTGAATTTTGGAAATGATAACATCTATCTTTTTTCAATAAATATTGACTTTTGGACTTTACAACGCTCTGGAGTTATTGGAAATGTTCGGATCACACGAGCCTGAAACAATCCTTCGCAGCCAGCCACCACTGGAATCTAATTGACTAATACAGTTCTAATAATATTAGTGGAGTCTGATCTTTATCTGCAACTGTGCAGAACTAATGGGTATAAACATGATGTGGTCTACTAAGTAGCAAAAAAGTGAGGGGGTTATTATGATTTTAGTTATACATTTGCAAATCTAATTTTGACAACCTCAGAGCAGACAAATCCTGGCACAACCACTTTGATCTTTGATGCCCCCCTAAGGAGGGCCCCAACCCCATTGGGCCCTGCCTATAGGTTAAGTCACATACCACAACATTCTCGGCTCTGTTCCAGTTTGTTGCATGTTATACCCCCTATCTCCACATTTCCTGTCCGTTTCCACATTGTCAAGTATCAAATCAAGGTAAAATGCCCAAAATAAGTGGAGGAGGGTTATCTTAGAAAACCATATTTCATAAATATGTCTCAGTTCTTCACCATAAACCATGCCACAACTGGAATGAAAACTCGGTTTTATTCCTTAATTTAAAGCCCCGGTATAATAATTTACAATAGTGAAATTGAATTGTCATTTATAGTCATTACAAAAGGAAACCCCATGGAGAATGTGAAACACTAAATATCCAGAAGAAATACCCTTCAAGCTTGCATCAGTTGGCTACAATAAGATTAAAAAAAAATCAAATAAAACCACGATAAAAACAACAATTGCAAAAATACATTGGGTTGACGCATTAGCCCCCATTTAAAACAATAACATTTTTTATACTTCATAAAAAAGCGTGTTGAGAACTGCTCGTCTACAGCGTCTTTTACATAAAACAGGACAGCAGAGAGCACCAATTCATCTGAAAATATAAACACTTGTGGTCGAGGATTCAGTATTTGAGCCACGGGTGAGCCAAGACAGAGGCTTTACTCCGATCACCGTAGTCATACAGCAGCTCTTCCTCTGCGTCGATGTCTCTGGAAGCCACCAGGATCAGATGAGGGGTTCCATCGATGGCGTGAAGCCGAGTCTGGCAGTTTCCAGCTTTACTGTGGTTGATCAGTCTTCCAAGACGGCTTGTTTCTTCTGTAGCGTCCACACTGCAATGTGTAAATAAATAAAGATTAAACGGTCACTAAAACACAAGTATCCACACTAGAAGTCAAGAAAATATGAAAAAAATAAATTAATAAATTTCAACCCTACTGCGATCTTAATGACACCTATGACATGTCTTTTTACTAGGAGGAACTCATTGTCTAAGAAACCCCAAACCAAACTTAAGTTTATACAATTGTTCTCTGTATAACAAAGTTTACACTTAGTCCTAGAAAATCCATCAGATTTAAAGAACAGATAGAAAGTCGACAAAATAAGCAAAGAAACAAAATCAAATCAAATCAATCCTATTTCAAAAGAGATGACATTTAGACTTACCAGTAGGTTTTGGTTTGATACTGGAAATAGTACATGTAACAGCCTTTTTGGGGATCCAGAGCGTACTGGGCCTCTCTTATTTTAGCCTCCGCTTGTTCCAGTAGGTCTCCATGGTACTCCACGACAAACTCGCCCTTTTTGAAGCTCTTGACAGCAAATATCCCTCTTCCTTTTCCTTCTATGTTTTTGATCTGTCAACATTAAAAGCAACAAAGAGTGAAATAAACCTGAATTAGCATAGATTTGTACTACTTTCATACATCAACATCAGGTAATAGGTACAAATGGGCGCACTGTAGGTTGCAGACAGTTACCAAAATACATAATGAATTGTATCAAACCCATTTGGACTGAAAGGGGCAGAGCACATTTAACCATGTTACCTGCATTCCTTCTTCAATGTCATTCTTTATCAGATCATCAAGGTGTCTGTGCTCTTCACTCTGTTGACAGTTTGAGTATTTGGGTCAAAGTCAAACTTTCTGTTATGGATGGCAACATTGTGTTGCATAATCCTTATAGAATAATACAGCCCACAGAATCATTTTTCATACAGACCTTTAACTCTGTCTTAGTTTTTCTATTGCTCCGTCTGATTGGATAATAGTCTGTGACCTTTCTGTTTTGGGGAGCTTTATTCTCCGTCCTGAAAAGAGAGACGTTATTTAAGTAATGACATTTTGATGCAACATTCTGTGAAAGCACTCATGTCTTTTTTTTTTTTTTTAAAAATTACATTTTGTCTTTCTGCACTTACTTTTTTGCTCCGACTTTGCGACCAGTTTTACTCCGAGGTTTGGGAGCTGAAACTTTGATGTCTGCTGCAGACCTGGCGTTTGTGTGCGTGGTGGACTCTTTTTGCTCAGGTTGGTCAGTGGCTTGTTCTCTGATCTCATGACTGTGACAAGCCGTTTCAGGCTTCTGCTCTTTGGACTCACAACTCTCAGATTTTGTTTCATTAGGTATGTCTAAAATGAGGTAGAAACAAAGAATTAAATTGACAGCTGCTCTAAACATTTGGCCTTAATCAAGAGTGAAGTTCCTTCAAAAAAAGCAGTTAAATTGTATCATATGATAGTGGGTCAGTGAACACTGCTACCATTCACATACACAGGAAATTTTTCTGTGGTACACGTGGATCTGCTGACCATACGGTAATATAGGGGTCAACAGCAAAAGAGCTAGGAGATCACATGTAACAGAAATAACCAAACAGCATTTCAGATTAGTAAATCCAAACTTAAAGTCTAAAAGTTAATTAGGTACTCACCTTTTTTTGACTTTGACATGTCAGGATTAGTTGCACCCGATTCATTTCCTTCCTGGATCAGCATGCTTGAACTGTCACTCAGTGGGGATCTAGGTTTGCTTGGACTCCGTAGACTTTGTAAAATTGACGGCACTGTACCTACAGAATCCTGCAAAAATAATTATTATGGTGAAAAAATGAGAAACACTGTATTATTCACAGTAGTAAACCTGAGGACTATATATACACATTCAGCTAAATTTGATGAGATGTCATATCTTATGAGGCTGCGTCTAGAACCATGTAGCTGGTGCAGACTGTATTAAATGTCTTTATTTCTGCTACCACCCACTCACAACATGCATGTGGATTAAAAGGCGCTCCAAATTTAGAAGCAAGTTGCACATGTTAAACAATACTTAGTCAATGCTTAGTCTGTTGCATCACTTTTTAGTTAACAAAAAACAGTTCCTTAAAAAGTACACTGGACAACATGTACCCAACCAGTGCCAGATGTACAAAAAAAGAAATAGTGTGGATTGTATGGGAGTATCATTAATTTCAATAGCTTATAGCTCACTGTACATCAACCTTGTACAATGTTTGTGTAATATCTCACTAGTGGAGGTCAATTTTCGGTAAGATTTAGGGGAAGAAAATTATGGAGTAACTTTTCACATATATCAAAAAACTGTTCATCTGTCAAATGTTTCAAAAGTCGCTTAAAGGGTAATTTAATTGCTGTTTTGTAATTGCTTTTCCCCATGTCGTCCATGTATCTGTTTTTATGTTGTTGTTTTTTTCCCCACTCACAATGTTGTTTGGTTCCGATAACCCAGAAGTCTTTATAGATATTTAAACAATATCCTCCTCAAAAACACTAACCACACACTTCCACGCAACACACACTTGTCTTTTTATATTTACTGTATTGTTATCATTATATATATATCTTGTCCTAATTGTTTATCACTCTTATGTAGTCATATTATTTCTTTATATTAATCTTGTCTCTAGGTGGAGGCTTCAGATAAACCCAGTGGGTTTTTGCCTCTTCCTGCACTTTATATTATTCTTTTTTGTTTGTTATGTTGTATAGTCTTAAATTGTGCAAAAATAAATAAACAAACACAATAACAAACAAATAAACACAATAACCAATGTGCTGCTCATCATTTAAGCAGTTCCTTTAGTGGACAGTGAAACATATGTTTACATCCCAAACTTTAACTTTCAGCTCTATACCTAACCCAATAGCTATAGTGTACACTTTTCTTTCTTCATCTAAACCTGACCCTGTGATTGATTATTGGGCCAGTGCACAGCTTGGGGTAGACTTGTCCTGAAAGACTCAATTGTTATATCTGTTGCTATACGACGCCAGGCTGAGGCAGGAGGGTTGGTAGGTTAACATGAATGTGATACAAAAGCAACTTACTTTAGTTGGCCAACTTTTGCATGAGCTGCAAAAGCGTAAAAACCAAACAACAACAAAACCCACCTTGTTAGTTGCTGGTTTGTTTTCCTTTGTGTCCTTCCCTGAGGAGACTTTATGTTCAACTGTGTCCTGGGGCTTTTTCTCGGTTCTCAGCACACTTTTCTTCCCTTTATAAACACGGAAATAAGTCAATGTAAGCATTGCTTTCAAATTCACCCGACATTATACAAAAAAACTGTTTTATTAGTAAATAAATATCAGTTTATTTACACAGTTGCTCCTCCATTGATGCTAGCTAGCATTAGCTCAACATCAACTACTGTAGTTTGTGCAGCATGCAACAATAAACACATAAACAAGTTTACCTTTTGCCATGTCAGGTCCCAAAATAAAGTTAAAATAGGACGAGGAGTCTATTTGATGTTGCCCTCTGTGTCCACGGGCTCCTCACTCTGCTTAGTTCACTTCTTCTTCTGCACCGACACACATTCATGCAAACACTACTAGACTACCAGACCACTACACCACAGGGCAGAGCGTGGTGGATTTAAAAATCGTACAGCGCCTCTGATTGGCTAATTTATCCCGGTGGGCGGAGCCAGAGCATGAAAGTAGCTCTCTGATTGGCTGCAACTCTGACTGTCACAAACAGCCGGCTGCACATGTGGCCCACCAAAAACTACTGTAGTTATAGATAGATACTACAATGTAGCACATATGAAGAAATTAGGAAAACAATCTTTTCAAGAATTAAACGTAAACTCCCAAGATTTTGATTCCCTCTCTGACCAAAATAAAATACAACATCTACTTGGAGAAAATAGTGTCATCGCCATAGAAGCTGCAGGATATTTCAGTGCATGTCACAGCCTGAGAGACAACCACAACAACACATAATAGATGTAACTCACACTCTGCCTTTTATTTACTCGTCTACTTCATGGTTTTTTTTTTACATTTATCCTTTGATATTGCAATATATTGTTATTAATTGATTTTTATTTGTTTGTTTGTTTTATTGACACAACAAACATTAATTACTTCTTTATTGTTTTCTTCCATTTACATGCATGTTCTTTTTAAATATCTATATATTGTAATTTGCTTAATGAATTGTTTGTATGTATGTATATGTTGTTTTTTATTTTGTTGTTTTTTATTTTTATTTATTATTGAATTGACGCTTTGGCAATATTGTTCACCTGAACAGTCATACCAATAAAGCAAATTGAATTGAATTGAATTGAATAGATAGATAGATAGATAGATAGATAGATAGATAGATAGATAGATAGATAGTAACTTTATTGATCCCGAGGGAAATTCAAGTTTCCAGCATCACAGATCCATAGTGCAAAACATGTTAGTAAAAAGGCAGTAGAAAAAGTTAGTAGTACAAAGTACAAAAATATATACCAGATATGAAAAATACAAGGAAATGAAGAAAACTGTTACAACTGAATATAGTGCAGGGTAACAGCTGTGATACACGTTTTGGGTATATAAAACAATAAGCAGAAGGAACATTTAAAAGCATGATTCAATGTGAACAATTTTAAATGTCCTATAATGTTGCCTAAGCACAGGTAATGATTAAAGATAAATAAATCCATTTACAGCAATGTATCATAATGTTTAACTATACTTGAAATCTAGAGCAGAATGTGGCAGGATGTAGCCTGCGGGTATGCAGCTAACGGTGGCATAGATTGGGGGGTAGCAAGTCAGGTCAAGTCTTTTATATTTAGCCTAAGAGGTTTAGGTCAGACAATGAGACTTGTGATAAATTGAGGTAAATGTTATGCTATGAAATTATCCAGTTAAAAACATTAGTGCTGCAGCTGTAATAATGTTGACTTCTTCTATCTGTGTTTTCAATATCAAATGAGCCAGCAGGAAATGCTCTAGTGTGTAGGCACATTCAGAAATGAAACTGAGACTACAACTTAACTACAACACTAACTTACAGGAAATGAATGAGGGGAAATCATGTGATCAAATGCTAAAATTAAAGAAATATGTATCCAAGTCAAAGGGTTGCATACTGCAGCTTTTATCAAAAGTATAATGTATATCCCAATGAATGTTTTTTTTTTTGAGAACATCTCTTCAATCATTGAAAGATGTACTACAAATCGCCAACATTTTTGACAATATTTTATGATTTTATTCTTTTTTTTTCAAAATGTCATTCTGTCTTGCATTATGTGATGTATGTTTTATTGCAAATTTGCATGAAAGATGCTATACAAATAAAAGGCCAATTGGATTCAGAACTGTTGACAGTATCCCTTTGCTGGTTTTGTTATTCAGTCTTTGTAGACATAAAGACACACACACAACTTTTAAGTATTCATGTATTCATTCTATATTACACACAAACATTTTAAACAGTGTCATTTCCAGGTTTGGAGTCTGCAGCCAGCGCTTCTTTAAAGAGTCTTTTTCTCTCCAGATTCTCATTTGCCTTCTTCCTCTTCTCTTGTTTCCTCAGCTCAGACGCTTTCTTCTTTACAAGAACTTCACTGAGTTCTCCTTTATAAACAACATCAAGTTTCTCTCGCATAATCTCCCGAGCACGCTTTCGATTTGTATCCACAGATCTGGTTTGATGGCACTGCAGGGGAAATGGTACAAGAAATTAAATTAACATGGTTAGTAAAAATCACACACCAAAAAGCCCACATGAGGTCTATTTAGTAGCTGTTCTGGAGCTTTCAGGACTTCACTGTGAATCTCAACTTTTAAGTCAAGCCAAATTTCAACATCTACCATGACAACTGGGCATCTGTGGATGAAGATCATGTAATATGATCAAAAGCATCAGAACAGCTATGGGCCTTAAGGTGAGACTGATTTGTCAACTGTGGTTTCCAAGGTTAAGAAAATCAACATCATAACTGATTCCCAGCCAACATGGTTATGTTGGGCTACCCAAGTGGGTTCTAGGTGGGTCACTAATGGGAAATTAGTGCATGGGGCCAACATTGAAACTGTGGACAAACCCACTTACAACCCATATTTCAGGCCATGTAGTTCCCACATAGAACTTAAACCTGGGGCCGAGATGGGTTTTGGTTTATGTTGCCCAGATTGGGCCCATATAACACCCAGTGTACTCCTGCATGAAACCCACAAGGGCAATTGGCATGGGGCCATTATGGAAACCATGGACAATCCCATATAGGGCCCATTTTTCAGCCCATTTACTACCCACATGGGCCCCACATACAAATGTTGGCAGGGTTTGGGTCATTCATGCACCAAATATCTACAATACATGAAGCAATAGATATCAATGATGACAGTTACACACACATGGATTTAAAAACAAGATTAACCTTCACAACAGTCCCACTGGGGATGTGCTTGAGCACCACACAGTTGCTGGTTTTGTTGGTGGCCTGTCCTCCGGGTCCAGATCCTCTCACAAACTGCTCCTCAAGCTCGTCCTCGTTCAGGACAGGAAAGTCTATCAGGTTCTTTTTACCAGCTGACAAAACACATGTTAGTCCAGTTGGGAGCGGCCTCAGCAGTGGAGAGATACTGGGAGAACCTCTCCACATGAGCCGACTGTACACACTGTACATACAGCTGGTGAACGACATATCTTTAAATAAACAAACAAAGTGACGACAGCATTACATGACGTTGTGTGCGTCATCAAGCAGAAAATATCTATTAGTTTACCATTAACTTTTATCCATGCAAGAGACCTACTGTAGGCTATTATTCTCCTGTCTGTGTCACGGTCATGTACATAATGTGTTCATGTCTATGTTCAGTCTCTTCTTCTTCTTCTACTTTTCCAGTCAACCAATCAGCAGTCGTCGTGTTCTTCTTCGTGGCCAGAATAACAGGTATGTGTTTGACCCTCTGTTGCCATCTTGTGTCGGGTCGCTTAACAAAACACCCAGCAGGTAAGAAACTGAAAACATGTTTTTCAATGCTTACAGTCGACTTTTTTAAAGTTTGAGCTCTTTCTAGTGGGTATTTTTGAAATGGTGCGTGAATGGTGGTTTGGGTGGGAGTTAGATAGGCTATCAAAATTTAGCATTTAGCATTTCCCAGTCCACCTGTTCAAGGTGTTGGTGCCTGATTGCTGTAAAGGATAATTAACTTAACTATCATCAGGTGTGATAGGAAACCTAATGCCCTCTCTCTTTCTGTACAATATATGACCTGGTTATTCACATTCATTCACGTTATTTATTCACATGTAAAAGTGTGTAAAAGATAATGATGGATGTGGAAAATGATATGTTAAAGCTTGTAAATGTCTCATAAGATAAGATAAGATAAGATATTCCTTTATTAGTCCCGCAGTGAGGAAATTTGCAGTGTACAGCAGCAAAGACGATAGTGCAAAAAACAAGCTGCATCAGCTAACAGTAAAAAAAAAGAGCTAAACAAAGTGTATCAAAATATGAACCATTTAAATAGAAGGAAAAATATGAGCAGTATATACAGTATGGACAATAAACAGACTATTAACAAAATTGCACAAGTGCATGATATAATATTGCACAGTGAGAATGAAATGAAATGACCTCAAAGGTGTCCCAATCTCAAGGTGTGTTACAGTATGGCCCTGTATGTTGCTTGACTGTGATGTACATATACAAATAGAGTATTCAAAGACTACAGTTGACTGTAGTCTCTGGATACTGTACTTGTAGGCTACTTCACTGTAAATGATATGAGGGTGTTATTGTGTATCAATATATTATTGTCAGCATAAATGTACCCACAGGCCAGACCATAATATGCTATGTGTAAATGTGGAGCCTCCCAAGAGCTGCACATACACACACTATAGTGTATTTGCCCATTTAGTGATGCTGATTATTGATAATGATTACAGTATATGAGATATGGATGGTGGCTGTTTTTAAATGTCTGAAATGTTGATTTCCATTGATATGACGTTTTCAAAGCAGACATTTTGACTTGTCATCTTAACATTAACGATGGCTCCCAGTCCCATCTATGCAACTAGTTATCTTGCTAAGCCATGACAGTGAGCCAATACACCAGTGCTTTTCCTACTGTGACATGTCAAAATATCTTCTGTGAGAAAGGCCTATTGATTATATTGAATGGAGTGAAACATCATTCAATAGACTTTCCGGCCACAGTACAAATGTCTGTTTTGAACATACTGAGCACGTACAGAGGGACAACGTGAAATGTATTATGTTGCAAGAGTGATTTGAGAAGTTTTTTTTGGGATGTTTTGATACTTTTCTGCCATGCAAACTGGTCATTGTTGGAATCATACACAATTTATGAAATCAATTGTAGCCATTGTAAATATAAGCTGACTGCAGCCTCTATTATCTGCGAAAGAGAAAACTATACAGACAATTTAAGTCTACTGGGAGAAGTGTTTCATCATCAAAATATACATTTTCGATGGACTAATTATATGAACCTTCCTATTAACACTAACAAGAGCATCAGCAAGACAATGATGGAAGTAAATAATGGATTAATTACCACTTCACCTGGCAGTACAGGTTAGCTGTTTTATTTATTTATTTATTTGTCGTTCACCCCACACATTACATAACATTATTTTTACATTGCTTTGCATTGTTTTACACTTCATAAGACATTGCTGTTGAATCTAATACAGCAGCCTAAATTTTAACTTTATTATTTCCATTATTTGAAGGAGTCCATCACTGTGAACAGTGCCAAACACTTGTGGAAGGAGAACGGTCTGTTGTAGTTTCTGAATTAATGTTATAACGCCCATTTAAATTTATACATACATTTATTGCAAAATAGTTTCATATGGCGAGAACACATGGACTGTGATGTAATGGTCCCTGCTCTGTCCCTTGACAATGATTATAATTAGTAAATCAGGAAACTATGTAGGTCACCAGGAAAAGACAATCTCTCCGATGACCTGTGATGACATCGCTCTCATATTATGGGTGGGGGAGGTGCATTTCTAATTACTTGAACTTTATCTTTAGTGCTCACATTTCAACTGACCCTCATTTTGGTACAATATAACCTTTACTATGACATGTTTGTGGATCTTGCAAAAGACGCACCTTTCCAGTAAAGTGCAACCTGCAGTATTTGCAGGAAATCAGTTTTATGTGTATACTCAATGTAGGCTTGTAATAAACTATAATACTAAATGTATAAAGACTGTTAAGGGCTATGCACAACTTAAACACAAATTTACTAAGAACAGGTTTTCTTGCAGTGTTTTTGTTAAGTTCTTAGATATGCTTCAGAGGTGGTTGTGAAAAATGTCACAAGAAACATTTTCATATTGTATGTATATGCCGAATTTACTGAATAGTTGACTCAGTGGTCGACATCAGTCAATGACCCTCTTCAGGTCATCACCAAAAAATATGAAAAAAATATATATTTTCCTCTCCAGTCACTTTACTAATTAATCTAGATGATGACAATAAATGTAGAGTATCAAAGCAGATGCGCCTAAATACATGAAAAATATGTTAATGTGGGTATATACTGAGTAATAGTAGACGCCAGTTTGTAACACGACTGCTATATATGTACCTTTGTAACTTTACATCCTATAAAAATGCCTCTGCCTGCGGAAATACGTAACCACTTGTGATACCAGTTTAGACCATATACTCAGTGCCAGCAGAGGGCGCCTCCCTATCGAAACTGCTCATCTGAACAAGCACCTCGTCAAGTTCACAGAAGTAAAACCAAAACCGGAAGTTAAGCGACTAATCCTTCAGAATCAAATAGCCTACTGGCTGTGTTGGTGTTGCTGTGTCGTATATTTACACAATATTAATTTGTTTAATTTTATTAACGTCATAATAAGGTATTTAATTAGAGATTGTAGTTCTGTTTGGTGACATCTTGGACGTGATATATTTATATGGAAGTTTTTATTGGACTTTATTAGTTGTAACCCACAGAAGACATTCTACAAATGTGTACCATGATCTGCAAATATTTCACTATCCACAAACATGTATTATTGTATTTGTGTTATGTAAAGTCACATCCACAAAAATAAAGGGCGATTTGCAAATATGCATAACTTACTCTGTAAATACGTAATTTAAGGTTTACATGTAAAGCGATAAACACGCATTTGTGCATCTATTTCTACATGTGGAATGCTATTTGCGCATTTGCAGATCGCTTCCTGTGCATTTGTGGGCCATGTGACATGTGTAACTTTCCTCCCGTTTGTTTACAGAATTTTGTCCGATTGGTACCGCAGCAGATCTGTAGATAATAGTTGTAATCCACAGAAGACAATTCACAAATATATTATAAATATATTACGTATTATATATTTAAACTATTATACGTATAATATTACAACTATTATCTCATTATCCCATTTACTAGATATTCTCAGAGCTAAACTAACTCTTCTGCAGTGTGTAGTGTGCGCGCATGCACGTGAGGTGGAGCGAGCTGAGTGAAGGCAAGCAGAGTAGCAGAGTACAGTAGAGACTCCGGCCCTGGAGACCAAAGCTACGGTCTCCCCCGCGTCCTCCGACCGCCGTCAACACTGTTTAACAGACAGGCTTCACTAGATATAACTTTGCGGTTTTGGTGCTTCCGTGTAGTTTGTGTTGGAGTTTGGTCTGAACAGCGTAGCCACACGCGAGCGCGCATGAGACACCGACCAGCAATGATTTATACGTGTAAGAAGTTACAAACAGTCCCTTTAACAAAATTCAGAAATAAACTGTTTAAAAAAAAGTAGTTCAGACTTTTATTTTGAAAATTTCACCGGAAAGGTAGTAGTATTCAGGTTAACTTAGCCAGTATTTGGTGTCGTGCCTGAAAGGACTGTGAAGTCTCGCTGCTGCTTCAGACTTGAGAGGAGTGACAACTTAACGATGGCGGGTGCTCTTCATCTGTTTGCGTCTCTCTCTTCCCGGTTGTGTGGACGTTGGTGGTGTCGCTAGGCAGCAGCAGTAGTTGGGCTGAGCTCTCAGCCGTTACAGTTTTCCTCAACCGCCAACTCCTGACGGTTAGCCTGGATATTCAAGGACATTCTTTCTAACTGTTACCATCGCTACTCTGGCCTTTCGGTTGAGGAAACCCAGCGTGTTGTGGTGCTCCGGCGCAACGATGTGGCCAGATGTTGTAAACACGGGCAGAGATATCATGTAACACACACCCCCCGGAGCTGATGATGTTTCTCTACGTGTCATCTTTACATGTCGTACCCGCAGCAGCCCTTCTTCTTCTTCTTCCTCTGCTGAGGGGACACACCGACGGAGACGTAGAGGAAACCAGTTGCTGACTTTCGATGCGTTTCCAGACCTCATCGAGTCGTCGGCGGCTGTTTCCTGCTGAAAGGACACCGTGTTACTGGTGACAGCAGTGACCCTAAAAACGCGGAGGAGGTCTGGTGAACTTTGATTTAGCTGGAGTGTGGTGAAGAAGAAGCCAGAGGTGCATCACTGGTGTGCATCAGGTCCAGGTATGTGATGCAAGCCATCAATTTGTCATTAACCGTGCTGCCATGTTGCTAGGTAACTAACTGGTGGGTTTACTCCAGTTCAAATTTGATCATCCCTTTTCCCAGAGATGCAACGTCACGTTTAGTACATCTTATTTTCTCAAGGTTTTTTGAACACCATGTGCTGTCATAGCTCGTCATTACATTTGTTGTTTAGACTCGCTGTGTGTGTCCTGAAGAAGAAAGTGCAGCATATTCTTCTGTTGCTGTCACACACACACACACACACACACACACACACACACACACACACACACACAGACATGCTTGTTAAAACAGGTGAAATGTTCCTCTCTCTCTCTATCCTGACTTGTTAGCTGTTATAATACAAGATTCAAGATTCAAGGTTCAAACCCTTTATTGTCATTGTGTATTACAACGAAATTAGATTGTGACAATCCCATAGGTGCTAATGAAAAGATAATACAATAAAAAAAGAGTGCAATATAAATATAAAAGATAACACAATAAAATATAAAAATACAATATGTATATTGATGAGATGACAGTTTTGCCAGATTATTGCACAAAGTGTCCGTCAGATAATTATATAATTATTGCACAGCATCATATAATTATTGCACAGAGTGATCAGCATATGTTTTTCAGCATGCTATTGCACATAATACACTGCATCTTCTAACATTTTAAAATAGAAAATGACTGCAGTCACTGGTGGATTTTTCAGGCTTCCATGTTCTTGTCCTTTTTGGTGCACTTTCCAATGATACCTAGGTGTGAGAATTTATTTAGGACCCAGGTCCCTGCTGCAGATTACAGCATGTTTGAGTTTGACTAACCATGGGGGTTGGCCCTCAGTTAGAAGGTTCACTTGGAAAATGAAGGAAGTTGCAGTCAGCTTGTTTTTGACTTAACTAAAAACCTGCGTGCCACAAGCTATTTTTTTTTTATTTCCCCTTTAGGCCCATTTCTATTTCAATATGACTTTATGAGTTTCAGCATCAAGAGTCACTCCGCTTGACTCAGCAGGGCCTAGGTGAGTCATTGTGGCAGTGCTGACTCTGAGGCTGTGGCGTCTGTTGTCCAGATGATGGCCCTGCTATGAGGGCAGGAACTCCACTGGTACTCCCTGCTTTATTTCCAACATGGCAGTGTGTCTTTGAATTAGGAGTGCAATCTGAGACTAGTTTTGAGATTTATCTGTGCTACCAATCTGAGCCTCAATAAGAACAAGATCTAGCCTGCACTTGGACTATGTTTATAGAGAAGTCTATTACAGGAGACACATACCTAGATAGGTTGTTGTGTTTGTTTCTGGGCCTGAAGAATAGTGAACTGATATGCACGCAGGGTGTAATCCCGCTTCGACATGTTAAAACTTGCACCCTGCCTCATTGAAGCCCTAACGGTTGTGAGGGTTGTGTAACACACTTGGCATCAGCTGCTCTGTAATCTTTAAGATTAAATTGGTTTTGTCGTTTTTGAATAACATGAAAGCCGAATTTGGAGTAATGCAGTTCACTGCAAGCGCAGTCTGTAAAAAAATAGATTTTGTGCATTCTTTCCTAAACTGAATTACAGGCAATCTGTGCTTTGTTTTAACACAGATTGTTCTCTTCTGACTCTGGTTTTTGACTTTTAGACAGACTCATTACTTATGTTTCCTCTTTTTTTTAAAAATCTGAAACTGCTACTTTTGTTGCTGATTGTAACGATTACCACATACAAAAGCAGTCCGTCACTAGCAGGATATCCTTTCATGTCATTCATTTGTGTCACAAAGAACTAAATCATAAACATGTTTACTAAAGTGTTGGTCTGATGATGAAGGACAGACTGCTTGAAATGGAAGCCTTCGATATCAGCATCACTGATGACCCAGGAGTCAAATCTTCCTCCCGTGACTGGGCACCGCCCTCTTTACCAGTCATTCCTGTTGTGACCTTTAAGAGACGGTGAAGGTGTCTTTACTATAAACATAGCAGCTTCTCAAAATCTTTGCTTAACCAGTTTTTTGCGCAGGACGTTCCTTCCTTCCTTCCTTCCTTCCAGCTAACGTAAACACACTCAGATACACATAATGCGATACATGGGCAGTGCTGTGTTAACAATGCAAAATCTCTGTAGTAACTTTAAAGATTGAGAGAAATCTGTCTCTTTTTTGTCCGTCCTTTTGTCATAGAAGAAGAATAGTATTCCTACATTCAAAATTGTAGCAAGGTAAAAGCAACGAAGTACTTGTAACAAAAGTCATTCTATTAAACGGTCCTTTTCAGAGTATTCACAGTATTTAATATTGCAGTATGTTCAAGTAGTGATGGGTCTGATTCAGGCTCAGTCCCAGTGTCCAGCCCAATTAACTGAGCTCTGAGTTTAGTTGACGTCACCTGTGTGCTCAGTGAAAACATGAGTGCACGAGGGTACAATGACTCAAAGTGTTTAATGAGATAGGGGGACAGTTCTTTTGTCAAATCACACACGTGGCCAACAAAATGCAAGCCTTATATTTTGTATGTCTAATAAAATTAGCCATGTTCGCCGTTCACGTTCATTATGATATGTTTATGTTCATAATGATAATTATGTAAAATAAACTACTTTCATTGGAAAAGAGTTTGCAACACTGGGCTGCGTTTTTCAGTTGAATCATTTTGCTCGTTTCTCAAGATCACCAGCCCTTCCTCTTAATGCTGTGTTATTTCATACTAAAACAGTACAATCAGGATGAATGAATTCACAAAGCAAAGAACTACACTGACTTCTTTCTGCGATGTACACTTTCCATGCTTTTTAAAAATCATTTCCCTTTCCATTGTCGTTCTTACCATTACAACACTATGAATTGTGGGTAATTCTCTTAAGCATGTTCTACAGCATTGCATATGTTCAGACATGCAGAAAGATGCAAAACGGGCTCAAAAAGTCTTTTACTGAGCTCACAAGCACTCACTGATTTTACCCTGTTAGATAAATATACATTGTGGCTATATTTGCAAGTGTGTGAGCACAACCATTGGGACTGGGCCATGCTATTGGATAGATTTAACTCTACAACATGTCCTATCACTCTAATCTTATTGGCAGTACTCTCTCATTTTAATTTTTAGCTCCTCTTAAAGGTATAACGCAGATTTTTTTTTTTTACACTAAGATTTTATAATGTTTTAAGGTTCTTTTTAATGTGAATTTGTGTTTTTAAAGTAAGTGCACCTACACCAATATGTTGTCTATATTATTGCTATTTTGAGTAAATATAAGTTTAATTGAAACTAGGTCGATGTTGAATATAATTGGGATCTGTGATATCCCTCCCACAGAAAATCACTCACTGGAAGACTTTTTTTTTATTAAGCAAGTCATTTCAACAGATTTCAAATATTCATTCAGTATAAATATTGTATGAGTTATTTCCTGGAAAATTAGATTTGTAGCTTTGGGATTGCAAATTTATTCACAGCCATGTTCGTATTGAAGTTGGACACAGTCAAGAAGTTGTCTGAGTTTAGTGGTTCTTTATCTCTAGGATAACCATACATGGACTTTTACACGTTTGTCTGTTTTTAATCAGTGGTTTTATTATTCTGCAGCAGAGCAGTTGTTACGTTCCCCCTGTTTAGCGTCCAGGGGATGGAGGGAGTAACAATACATGTTATGTCTTAACTGAGGAGACATAATGTAGTGGCATGTTTTAATGCATCTAGTATACCAAGGAATCTTACAAGGAGACAGTAGTTGACAGGCTGTAACCTGATAGCGTTTTAACTCTCAGGTGTCTCTCTTGAGTCTAACACTGAACAAACACAGTATCACAGAAGAAGAAAGAGTGCAGGTGATTATGAATCAGTCTGTCTGTACATTTGTAGTTTTTAGATGTGGCTGGTAATGTTTTTTTGTTTCACCAGTTGTATTTGTTTGTATAAAGCAGTTGTGACGCTGTTCGTAAGCCAAAAAGCAATGTTGAGACACTGCAATGACCTTATGATCAATGAGAATAATAATTCCTAACTGCACCCAGATACTATGCTAATGTTTGCTCATTCGTGTCACACACGTCTCTTTCCCTAAGACTAAAATTACACACCACTCCACTGATGTTATACAGTTACAGGAGTGCCTGACAACCTCCCGATGGTCAGGAGGAAAACGCAGTGGGAATATGTAAATATATGCTGTATGTCTGAGTGACTGTGTGGAGTGGAAAATTCCTGACAGACGAGCCTGTAGCTTGTGACCATGTGTTTGAGTATTCATAGCACTGTGTGGAATCTTTGTTAGAGTTTTTTTACTCTTACATGTGACAGGTCTTCTGTTCTCCCACTACAACCCTCAGGTTTAAGTCAACAATCACTGTGTGTCGCTATTAATACAGGTGACAAACGAGTATACAGCCATTTTAGTAGAGGAAACGAGACAAGGCGCACTTCCTGTCAGTTAAAGTTGGAATGACGTATGCAGCTGCTCACCACATCTTTTGGTTCCATGTCTGTACTATTTGAGCTGCTTATCAGATAAGATTGCTTTCACAGGAAGAGCAGAGAAACATCAGGTACAAACACAGTAAAATGAGCTACATGAAGCTTTTTGAGGAGAGTGCACTACAGTAGGTGGTAAATAAACGTTCAGTGCAGAGTGGTTTGAAATGCTGAAAATATTGCACATGTTGCACTGTAAGATTTAATCAGAACTCCACTTGCCTGTTTATGTGGTAATTTGACATTTTCTTCATGTTGTGCCATCTCCATTGATTTTGTAAAATTCTGTTGAACTGTTGTGTAAATATTGCTATGTTGCTTTGTGTAATTTGTTTCTCCATAACATTTAAGACAGTTTGGTTGTTTAAAGGTGCTCTATATGATATCCAGAGCATTAACAAAGCAGCAAACTACTATTTCTAATGTAAAGATATAGTGGAATAATGTCTACCTGAGCAGAGAATGAAGTCACTCTCCCTCTGTGTGTGTTGCAATCCGAGTTTTTCCTTGCTTTGTTGAGATCGTCGTGCGCATTTTAGTGCATGTTCGTGCATGTGAGGCTAGCTCACAGCCGCCGCTCTGCACTGCGCTCATGGTGGTTACAGCTGATAACGCCGTCCTGACCGATGGCACCATTGCAGAAGCGTTGCACCCACCCTCCGGTTCGTCCTCTGGTAAACACTGTTGGCTCTGTCAGCAGTGTTGCCGTAGTATTCACTGTTAGTGCTGTTAGCACCGTTAACTGCAAGCTGCCGGCTCAGCCGTCGCCAGGTTGAGAGCCATGCGGCGGCATTTAGCAGAGGAGTGGTAGTCTTGGTTCCTTACTTAGACCAGACTCTATGACTATTTTGGAAGTCTATTGCATGTTGATCTCCTGTGACTTGTTGTACCCTAAACACCATATACACACACAATCACTGTCGCCCAAGACAAGATGACAGTGATAAGACGCAGTGGATTGTGACAGAGATTGAGCAGCTGTTAAACAGGAAAGAACAAATTTCTTTCTTTCTTTTTTTATAATAGATTACTCACTTCTTGACGTATTTTATTCTGTTCTACAGTATCTATAAAATAGAGAAGTTTGTACCCCATAATCTCACTAGGGCTCATTTCTCGCAGTAGGTGAATTGTTCATGTGTTTGCATTAGCCAGTTTCCTGTGATTGCTTTGTTGGGATATGAGAAAAGTCTTTTTACTCTACAGCTTGGCATATCATGTAGGAATGCTCATGTTTGTTAAATGAGCTTGCAGAAAGATACTGAAGGTATTAAACTGGATTCACAACAAGGCTTCCATGTTACCTCTGACTGTATAGTTATTTTTCCCACAGCTGATAACTCCCGGGTACAAAATCTCCTGTCACGTTAACGTCATTTCTTTGACAGTCAATATTGACTGATTATTATGGACACTGACAGCACCGGAGGGGATTTTAAGTTATGAGTGCATTATGAGTGCAAGTTAGGAACTTTTAACACCACCAAATTTAAGTGTTTAATCATGAACAAGACAGCTTTATAAAATATCCTTTAGTCTTTATTTATTGTCTGCGGACATGACATGACCTTGAACTAGAGCAGGAATTTTCTTAACTGTCAACATCATATGAGAGAGCGGTTTCAAGGGTAAGCATTCATATTTTGTCCTGAAATACAAATCTGATTAGAACAATCAGGAATGGTGATGATGCATGTGACTGTTTCTAGCTGGAAGTTTCTGTTCAAATGAACTGTACTCAGATGAAACGTGGTCATAATCAGCTCAACGTCTGCTTTGGAAATGGATAATGATGATGGATAGATGAGGAACATTACTTCCTGGACTGCAATAAACACACACACACAGGGGCTCATACTGCACGACAGCAGGTTCTAGACAGGTCTTTAGAGTGAATATTGAACCACTTTTGATGATGGGCAGATTGGATATTTAAAGTGATATAAAAGATTTCTCAGAACTCCCCAAAGGAAGTTTAAACAATTTCACTATCCAGTAACATACTTGTACTTGTGGAAACCAAAGATTAGTATGGGTGCCTTTTCAAACGTTAGGGCACCCTTCGGGGTTTGAAGCAATCTTGAAAAACATCTTTTACAATTGATGATGCCCTCTTAGGGGAGCATAGGGACGCATTGCCAGCTGGCTGTTATCTGAAGGTCTAATTTTTCTTTTAATTCATCTTGAGCGGACATCATGACAGTATTTCAGATGAGCCTCCATCATACACCTGGGTGCCAGCCAAGCCACTGAATGGAACATTATGTTTTCTCTGCACCTCGAGCTCCACAGGCTCCGTCCTTCTCCCCCAACCCACCCTCCCACCTCAGCTCCCTTGAACAAAGCAGGTGATGCTAATGTTGGTGTTGAGCTGTTGACAGGGACAACAGGGGTACAACCTGTCCCCACCCATCCCTGATGAGCCAGCTGATGAATGGCACATCACTGCTAATGCTCCTACGGTGCTGTTGTCTGGGAAATGAGACAAAGACGAACGCTTTGTGCAGGCTGTGCCATGTCCCCGTCCCTTTGGACACCAGTTTTTTTTCTGGCAGTGTGGGTGGACTGGAAGAGCTGAGGTCTTTTTATAGCAGTCGACCACCTTCCTGTGTCCTTACTTGAGTTTCATTTTATGGAAGAGGAATGAAGTCTGCTGTGTGCTTCCTGTCAGGGAAGCGGGGTTGTCCCGTAGTGGTATTCATCAGGCTTGTGCACTAGGTGAAACCAGGGCACTCTGACACACACCCTCTCTACCAAGAAACTTCTTAAGCAGAAAGATGCAATAATATCTGCTTCTGTGAGTCAAAGTCCCAGTAGATGATGTATTAGCTAATCTAATCTGCAAGGAGCATAGTCTGCCCTGAATTAGAAATGTCATTGCTGGTTGGTGAACTTTTTCCTGATGGCTTTTTCCACGTGTCCACATTAATTGTGAGGCTGATCATAGAAGTCTATAAATCACATTTTATTTGAGCTATTTTATAATTAAATGTATCTCTTTTTTTTACACTGTATTCATTTCTCTAAGGAAATATATGGACCATATATGCCATTTTATATTTGTTTGTGTTTTGTCATACCCCACCCCCAACCCTTGCGGCGTTCTCTGACTCACATGGATCATATAAAATGAAAGCGACAGTGCTGCTTCATGTCACTTTACCCACGCTCTCCTTTCTTTTCCATTGGCCGCAGACACCTGATTTCTCTGAGGCTAAAAATAGACTCCTTCAAACCCTAATACCCCCCCTCGCTGCCCCCTCACCTCTCTCCCTTTTTCCCTCTAGGCTTTTATTGGGAAGTCTCTCTGCGTTATGCCCATTCTTTGCTTCCATGTGCCTGACAAAGCTCTCCATTCAGAGTGATGGGTCTCTGTGTGTGAGACGTCAGAATCCTTTATGGTATAAGACTGATAGAGAGTGTCTGGTTTTTACAGCTCTGATAAGAAAATCCCAAAGTGATAAAGCCTGGTTGTGCAGAGAGCTGAAACCTGACCTCAGAGCCCTTCGAAATGTTAGCCAAAGTCATAGGACCAGGAGCATCTTTGAAAATGGCCTTTTATGGTCAGTATGAGAGACAGCCTCTGTCTTTGGTCACCGGGTACAACACTTTTTTTTTTCGTGCACATTATTCGTGCTGCACAAGTGGGTTTGAGGTATTTCACCAAAAGGGCAGCAGGCGGCCTCAGCTTCTCATGAGCGTCTCTCTTATCATTGATAGTTAATTTACCTTGATGAATGGTGTCCTCTTAATGAGCACAGGCCCACTCACTGAACTGATGACTCTGTGATACAAATTCCTTTAAACCAGAAACCCAAGACTGATTGAAGATCACAGTATAAAAGCAATACCTGAGACAGACAGAGATTGTTGTTTGTTCAGATCAGAGTTGTGTTTCGTGCTGCCTTTTATGAATTTATTGTTCTGGGACTTTTGCAGTCAGTAATGAGAGGGTCAGTTTTATATTATTGTACCTTTTCTGGATGAAAGCTGATTCACCAAAACATAATAAAACAAGTTAAGTTAGTTATTCTGTCTAATACAAATACAGATTAAACACCATTTCGTCTCTCCTCTCTCTCCTTGTTTCTCTAATATACATTTTGTCTTATGCTTGCATATTTTTCTGTTTCTCTGCCCCCAATTCGCACCAAGGTTTTTACATCTACTCTCCTCTCAGCTAGTAGAGCATGAGAAATTAGGGCATGAAGACCCATTTCTTCCCAAGGATTCAATCAATTCAATATTGGTATTCTCCTGTGTTTCTCCATATTCCTCTTTCTCACTTACTGCTAGATTGTTGAAAAGGGAGTTATAAGTAGTCTACTGGGTTAATTTTAAATTATATGAAGAGAACTTTCATGCATTTTTAACCTTCCCAGTGATACAGGCAGTAGCAGGCTTGTCTTGACATTATTTTTAGCCTTAGTACAGTATTAGCAGTAAACGCAAAGTACATTTAAACCACCAGATCTGTGAAGCCCACATGGCTGCCTGCACAAGCCTGCAGTATTTAGGCCTGCGTCTTAGCTAATGTGTATCACACCCACCCGTTTTTTTATTCTGCATCCTGTTATATATAGAGTTTTCACGTATATATCACAGTAGCATATATTTAGGTTGATGATATTTTAGAATCAGTGAGTAATGCAGGCAGTAGCCAGAGGACAGAAACCAGAGTGCAGTGGGGAAGAACAGAGACTGACAAAAGTGAAAGTGGAGACGGGAGAAACAGGAGAAAGAAGTATCAGCCCCGGCAGCGTCTGGTCTCTACTTTCCTCGTCACTCTGACTTCATCTTGGCAACCAATAAGGAAAGAGCCCTGTGTCTCCATGGTAACCCCCCGTTCAAGCAATGATGGAGAGGATAAAGGGGCAGGAAAGGGAATACATTTTGGCCTTTTTGTAGAGCATAATCATTTCATTTCTCTTCCTTGACACATTTATTCAAAAAAGTTGCAGTTATCAGAGTGCTAATGACATTCATGTGGGAAACTAAAAATTGGCTCAATAGACAGGGCAAAATGGCTTCTGTTTACATATAAATTCAGATTTTATATGCTTCAACTATATTTCTCCAATGGCCACAAAATTGCCACTATTTTCTAAAATGTAAAATAACACATGCTTTAAACAACAGACATTTGACAGAAGTTTGCCTGATCTTTCTCTTCATGTAAGGCTTTCCAGATGTTAGAAAAGCATCATTCATTTTGTCTGTACAGGCGGATGTTATTCCTGCTAAGCTCTAGGCTTGCTGCACCTCCACCGGTACCCACTTTGTTGGGCGGGGGGCACCGGTGGAGGAGCGGCAAGCCTAGAGCTTGAATGAATGTATGAAACCTTTATTGCCCCTATGGGGAATTTGCTTTGCACAAAGAGCATTAAAGACTATAAAACATCAACAACCATATATGACAGCACATAATATAACATACAGCATGAGCATCATAAAAAAAATCATTACTTTTGAATCTTGAATGCCTACACTAAACTCCCTTTGAGTTGTAACAAACTGGTGGATTGTCCAATGATACGCTTTGAATATGTGACGCGTGGGAAGATGGTTGCATTGTGCCATAGACTGGTAATGTAGGTGTTGTCCCGCTGCAATAACAAGCCTCAGCCACATCACTGTAGTATTTCATATAGTCAAAGCCACTTTGCACTATTATGAGAGATCGCTAGTGGCAATGATGCTAGAAATCCATTAGTTGTTATTCCTCCAGGCCTTTGTACTGCCAGTGGTGAGCAAGTACTCAGCAACAGGCTCCACATTAGCAAGAAGGCCTTGATTTTATTCAGCATCTTGTTGCTAGTAAACACTCATAGATGGGCAGATGGAGATGTTGGAGAGAGACTGTATGAATCCACAAAAGCATTTCCTGCCCTGTGGTCTGTAAAGCTACATGAATTACTTAATGGGATGGACAGAATTTTGGGGTAGCGATGCTTTCTTTTTCTGTATCTGTCCGAGTTACATAAGACTGCTCTCTGCGCACTTGATTTAGACTGCATGAGCGCTCAGAGAGAGTGACAGCGAAGGGAGATCCTCATTTAACCTTGGAACTAACTGATTAATCCAAGTGTAATTTGCATATAAGGTCATCTAATTTTGGATTCCAGAGTGAAGTGTGGCATTGATTTAGAGATAGAGTTGGTATGTAACATGCTTGTTTTGGATAACGGTGGGCTGATGAGCACCACTGAGGCATAAGAAAACAATGGCTCCACTTATTAAAGCAGCTTAAAGTTCTCAGCAGTCACTGGGCACCAGGTTTATTTATGAAGACTTTTAATTACATGCTGTGGGGGTGTCTAATCTAAACTTTACTTATTTTCCAAAGCTTAAAATGTAGTGAGGTTCACTGATCTGCCTCAGAGTGAGTTCATGTTTTCCATGAGATTTTGTACAGATATTTTCATGAAACTCAATATACAACTATATCTTCGAGGTTATTTAGAAAGAACAAAAATAGCTGCAGCTATATTTCAGGTGTCAGCTTATTTTATAATCATGAATTGTTCTGTGTGACATTTTCAAGCAGTAAATGATTAGTCGTGGCAGGCTTTAGATTAATCTTTTGCCATACATGTTAAGAATGGCTTGCTTAATCCCTGTGCTGACTAAAACTCAGTTAATGGATGATTAACAATTTGTTTAGCTGTTTTTTTTTTTTTTTTTTTCTCTTGCTCTTTGCAAAGTTGTGCTTTCCTCTCGACACCACATTCTTCGCCGTGTCTGTGCTTGGTGGTGGTTCTTGTTTCTTCTCTCTTCGTGTAAACGAAGATCATTTTTAGAAGCAGTTCTTACTTGCAGGGATACTGTAGGAGGAAGAGGACGAGGAGGCACACAATGGAGGAGATGCTCACAGGGTGTTGGGTATTTTTAGCTTTCCCCTTGTACAGCGATGACGAGTAAAGAATAAGGGCAAGTTGTGCATCCCACCTCCTTAGCCTGTGGAGGAGCACGGGCCTGAGGGACAGGAGTGATGGCCTCATTCTAGGATGCATCATGGGAGCTTACTGTATTTACAGTATGTGGCACACAATGACGCACCACTATTTATTGTGACTTTGTTGTCCCCTGCATTTACATGATGGTACCGCTCTGCTGGTTACTGGTCTACTTCTAGTAACACTGGTTACTCAGGTTGTTGCAGTGTTTTTTTTTTTGTGGTGCCCTCATCTCTGATACTGAAAGAGCTGGTCTTAGGAGATCACATTATGTTGCATCTGCATTTGTCTGTTTTGTCCGCACAGCCTCAGTTCAAATAGAGTCTGTTATGCAGTCCAAACGACGGATCACTCAAAAGGTTTTCCCCACTTTTGCTCTTCCTTTCTTTGAGTTGTGCATTGTGTGGTGTAACATACAAACTATCCTGACCACTTTTTGAATATGGAGAAAAGATAAATGTTTGCTCACCCCTTCTGTGCTTTATTGAAGTCAAACAAGGAACAAAACATGGTCTTTGTCAGATAGCCTCCACCAGAACTACACCTGTATACTGAATAGAAATATTCTAGTCGCTGTCCTATGAAGTATTTGAAAGGGTGAGGTTTTAAAGTGTCCTATTGTAACTTGTATTAAGGGTAAAATGTATGATTAATAAGCTGCACATTCACAAATGTGGTATCGATAAAAGTTGTTACCATTTACCACCTTATAGTTAGATTTATAGATGAAGATAAAAGTAGTTCATCTGGAGGGAAGAATGCATATCGTATCCTTCATTAAGCCCTCAGTGGGCAGGTTTTGTAGGTTGTAAATTAATTTTGTAATCTGTTCCACATAGTCTATATTTATCTAAGTTATACCCCTGATTAATGATGCTTTATCTTTTGCCCTTAATAGATACTCTGTTGGTCAGAGAAGTCTTATCTTTGTACTAGGGCTGCTGCACAATTATGGCCAAAATGCTTATCACGATTATTTTGATCAATACTGAGATCACAATTATTTATCACGATTATTCATAAATTTTAGGGACAAAATGTTTTTATTGCAATCTATAATGGTTATTTCCATAAAAATACACAATTTAAATGATTAGGAAATAAATTATTGTATTTTTATTTAAATATTTGCTTTAAAACAAATCTTAGCATTAGTAGTTCTAATTATATATATCATAAACTGCATAGAGATAGTGTTAGGAAGTTAAAGAGGTAATTTTTCTCTCTCTATTATCTATTTTATATTTCTGTGAAACATTTCCTTCAAACAAACAAATGTATTTCAAGTTTCTCACCAAAAAATACATTTTACAATATATATATATATATATATATATATATATACAC